>VKOC01001123.1:0-60128 GCA_009364415.1 Spea multiplicata | reverse complement strand
GCATTTTAAACTTCGCCGACGCCCCCCCCGGTACTTACCTTTAAGAGTCCTGCGGCGAGTCTCCCTGCTCTGCCACCGTGCCGGCTTGTAATTCTGAGCGCCGGAAATTGACGCCACTTCCGGCGCTCAGCATTACAAGCCGGCACCAAGACCGAAGAGGGAGACTCGCCGCAGAGGAGAGAGAGAGGGGCGCCGAGCGGGTAAGCGAAAACCACTCTGCGCCCCTCTCTCTCTCTTCCGTTTCAAAAAAAAAAAACCGCTCGGGGCGGCAAAGTGCCGCCCCTTCTAAAGTGCCGCCTGGGGCAATTGCCCCAGTCTGCCCTATTGTAGGGCCGGCCCTGATTGCTTCTCAAGAATGCCGAAATGCACCATCCTGCTCTTGGGCTATGAACTATAGAACCTTCTGAAGACCATTCCCTACCAGTGATACAAGATGATGTTCTACAGCACCAATGGATAAAATATAAAATACTGTAGGAAGAGCATTGATTGATAGCATTAACATTCCACTAACATTATGTATAGTTTGAATAGTATATCTCATCCATTCACTTGTGGATAGTCAATGTTAAAGTGATAATACCAGCAGAAAATGAGTTGTTACTAATGTAAATGTTATGTACATTTCTTTCTAAAATATACATATATTTTCCTGTAAACAGTTCATGAAATAAAATATTATATTTTACCTCTTTGCCTTTGTGTTTCCATTTTGTGTTATCTAGGATGCACATAACATTTAGGAGAAGGATTTTGCCTCATTTGTTGCCACATTTGCAACAGTCGCTGCTGACAGTATATATGTCCCTGCGGTCCCACCAAGAAGAATGCATATTACAGTACTTTGTTAGTACTTTAATATGCATTGTATGCATTTTCTAAGAAAACGTTCAAAGCTTGAAGTAGATTATCAATGGTAGGAAAGGCTCCAATGAAGTCAATAGAAGTACTTGTTCTGCACAGGGGTTTCTAACACGAGCCAGCACTAGAGCTGGATGGCAGTAAGTATAGTGGGCATGCGCAGTGTAAAGCCAAGGAATTGGGGGGGGCAGGAAATAGTGTAAATGGGCTCCATACATTTGCAAAGGGACTAAAAATTATAAATTAAAGGTAATCCACAGTTATTTTTAAAGTTCATATGAAGGCTGGAGTGACCCTTTAATGAATACACAATTAAAAAATGAACGTGAAAACATTGGAGCTTTGTTGTTTGCATTCACAGTCATAATAAGTGCAATGATCCATTACATAGTTCACTATGTCATATGGTTGTCAACACAAATACTGACTTCCCCACAAGGAACCTTTTACTCAATCTTCTCATTAACCACTTAGCTCTTGCCTATACCCCCACAACAACGCTATTAAAAAATATTTTTTGGCCATTGGTTGCTCCTGTAGTTTTTTAAAGCTTTTAAGGAACATTTTTATTTGGCATTTACTATCTTCTCTATAGGAACATTTGCACATGTGTTCAAAACGTTTGAAAATCCTTTAGCCTACAAGTTGAAATTGAAGTACTGAAATAAATTTACTGGATAAGATGTCCACAGTACGTTAAATATTATTAATTACGCTGATGTTCGTTAGCAATGGTTCAGACTAGCTACAGAAGGACAAGTTAGGTTTCATGGTTTGCCTCATCTTCTGCTTACATGCTTTATGGTAGGGCATGCAGATGCGTGCTGCAAATGATTATATTTACTTGCCTTCCAAAAACCTTTAAATCAAAATTTTTTTTATTACTTCCTTCTAAGTTTTAAGATAAGAGCAAAAGTTACAGAGGCACAATACATATTAATAAAAAAAGGAATAATCGGTCAAAACGATTTCATCAACTTTCTTGGTAGGAGGGGAAGTCTGTTGCTTGTGTTCTATCCCCTAAAAACCATAGATAATGTAATGATTTTAAAATATAGCATATTTTACATTTTTAACTGACATTTAACACAGTTTAGAAGTCCTCTCACTTTGATCTTTTACAAAGAGACAGCATATTCATTCACTCCGTAGATTTGGATCGGTATTGTTTTTCTGTGGTCGGAATTAAATATGTCTCATCTGTTCACTGTCTGTCAATCTTTATTGGAGAATCTCGAAGGAAATTAGCACATCTTTCACAAAATCTAAAACACATGTCCGTTGTTACAAATGCTATTAGTTTTGGATGCAAAAGAATCATACATTGAATGTAAATGTAACATATCCTAGGAATGTGTGCTTCACTGTCAGTGGTTGGGTTTAATATCATGGGGAGTAGGGGGAAGCAGTTTAATGATGTGTGGAGACCCTTAATTCCGAACTAGATAAAATTCAATTTAATGCATGTCCATTCAACAGATATGTATTTATTAATACTTACATAAAATACCATATTTTCATATTTGCACCTAATGAAAATAGGGTAACCTTGTATACGCCTCTATCTTTGGGAGTCAAGCTAACTGTTGATAATGATGATACATACTAGGAGTATGTAAAAAAATATATTTATTTAGTAAGATACATCTTAGCTCATCTTCTTACAATGGCTTTGGTGGAGCTCTGGAGGTGCACCCGCTGGCCTAAACCTGGGGGAGGTGTACAATCCTTGCAAGCTTCACGGGAACATTTCCTGATAACCTTGCTGTCAATGGTGCAGCTGACGCAATAATGCAGCTTCACGTACAACTCGGGCAAGGCATAAGAATTGAAGACACTTGCGTCAGAGATATGCCTGATGGCAGGAGCCTCCACTAAGTTCCTTATGACAAATTTCTTGATGGTCTTGTCTTTGGGAACATAGCGGGCGCAGTTTGTGCAGCGGATGGGCTGGAGATGACCGTGGCCCTTCTTGGCACGTCCGTTATTCCTTCTCTTCTTGGTCATCTTGTAATCGAGGGCTGAAAAGAGCAAAAAAATTATTTAAAAAAAAAAAAAATACACATGAGTGGAATGGTTAAACAGTATTTAATCTCATGAACGTGAATAACTATTTTAACTTTTTTGGTATCTATTATGAAGTTAGTCAGCATATGTTATATAGAAACAGAAATTTGGAAAGCCAATAGCCATTTTAAGGCCCCCCCTTAATTCATAATGCACCTTACTTATAAATATGCCCCTCTGCCCCCCAGATATGGTTTATGCCCCCTAGATATGCTTTCTGCTCCCCTGATAAGCCACTCTGCTCCCCTGATTTGCTTCATGACCCCCAGATATGCCACTCTACCTCCTGATATGCTTAATTCCCCTCAGATATGACACTCTCCCCCCATGATAAGCCACTCTGCTCCACTGATATGCTTCACGCCCCCCCATCTATGCCACTCTGCCCCCAGATATGCCACTCTGCTCCCACTATGCTTAATGCCCCCAGATATGCCACTCTGCTGCTTATGCCCAAGATATGCCACTCTGCCCCCGCAGATAAGTCACTCTGCTCCCCTGATATGCTTCATGTCCCCAGATATGCCACTCTGTTTCCCTGATATGCCACTCTGCCCCCCAGATATGCTTTATGCCCCCCCAGATATGCCACTCTGTCCCCCAGATATGCCACTCTGCCCTTTCCCCAACTTACCAATGCATCCCTAGACTCCCTGGTGTCTAGCGAGGGCAGCTGGTAGACGTCTGCGCAATGCGCATAGACAATCTCTGCTGCTGCTCTTAATTAGCCCCGGAGGAAGTGCCGGCAGGAGAGGGGGTTGTCTGCATCGTGCAGGATCCAGGTCCCCTGCAGCGCTCCGGGGGATCTGGATCCTAACCTTGCTGCTCGCCCTGCAGCAGGGCTAAATGAAAAAGAAAAAAACACCTCCCTGGTGCCCGGACCGGAACTGCCTGTCCCGGTCGTCGGGCGGTAAAGATTGCGCATCCTTGTGCTAAACCCCAATTATAGGCCGCACCCCCCACTATAATACGGTATGCTTTTATGCTTCTCACATAATTATGATAGATCCAGAATGTCAATTTGTACAATAATAATAAGACAACGATCTCTTCTGTTAGCTGAATGGTTCCACGTAGTGTTAAGCAGTAAGGGTACCATCAGTATTTGGCCTTAGCTGTTCCCTCTTGCGACCGATTCTTACACCATACACTTACATACATGCATACATGCACGCACACTCTAACACATACACTTACATACATGCACACACAACCATACAGTTACACACACAGCTATCCACTTTCTACATATATACATGTACATATTCACTGTCTCTGATAATCCATGCAGCTCACACACACATCCCCCTCCCTCAGCTTCTCTATAATATTTGTAGCTCTAAATTTTATTTCAGGAGAGCTACATGTCAGTTTGCACTGCTTATTACCTACTGTGAAGTAATTTCTCTGTTTTAAATAACTTTTTTTTGTTTTATACGAATTTTACCGCTGCTCTCTCAGACGATGTCATGGACCACATCGATAGGAGGATCTATGTGTTTTCATATGAATCGTATTTTAAACTAATGTGTTTTTCAAATGCTGGGTTTGTCCAAGTTCTGAACAAAAAATATTGGGGCCAGAACCTGACATATGCAGTGTGCCTGAAAATGGCACCATGAAATATCGGGCTAGTATTCAATAATTTGCTTAGCAACCATCTAGAAGAACTTGGTCACGTATTTCAAGCCTCAAAGAACTGCAACTTCCTGTCTCTTTTCCCTGGGGGTTCCATGAATATTCAGCACTGGCGCTTGATGAGTGGAGGATTTAAGTCCTGTTTTATTACTAGGCTGTGCCACAGCAGAAAGAAGAGTCTCTTTACTGGCTGGCTTAAAGCAGGCCAAGTTGCTCATGATCGAGCCCTTCTGACACAATAAGCCATAAGAAAGTTCTAGAGAGTTCCAGCTTTCAGCTAATTGCTGAAATAAACAGTGAGAGAAGAAATGTTGCTGATCACAAAGTAATCATATGTAAAATGGTTACATATGTATAGTCCATCCATTTAGGATGAAAAATTAATTAAAAATTAAAGAATTTTTCTTTTCAGTTTTACGCGCTGAGCATAGTACAAGACCAAGGACTAAAAAGAGCCTAAGCACTTAACAGGAGATAGAAAGTGTAATCATACTAGCTGGGGCAAACGGTTCTTTTCTGCCATCAGATTATAGGTTTCTGTATATTGTTCCTTTTATATATAACATCTGACAAGCTGCAGCTCCAAATACTAAAATATCTTATTCGGGGTCTGCTGCGTAATAAAATCCAGAAAGGAGACATCTGACATGATGTTTGCTGTAACATGCTGATTGAATTGTTACAAAACATATTATGTTTTATAACCCCCAAATGGGGAAGGCGTTCAGATAAAATACAGAGGTCCATAAAAAGGAATGGACAGCTTATGTATTTTTTGTACAAGCAAATTTTTACAAACCCATTTAACTTTAAAATGAAATAACCAGAAATACGTTTTTGTATGGCACTAGATTCCCCCCTCTCTGAAATTCTGAAATGATGGAAGTCACGAGGCTAGAGAAATTTAGAAAATATACTCTTTCCCTCCTTTTCCATAAGCCTCCTTTTATTTATTTATTTTATGTTTTTTTTTTGTTTTTGTTTTGTTTGATGTTGTTGTTTGCGTTGTTGTATTGTTAATGTGTGTTTATTATATTGTCAAAAGATACAAAATAAAAATACAAATAAAAAAAATAAAATGAAATAGAAATAAAATGTATTGTTGTAATAAATCCCAAGAAACTGACATTTGAGAGGAAGAATTTTCTAAATGAATTTAAAATGTCCATCATCTTTTAAAAATTACACGTTTTATCAATATGAAATGTTTTCTGTAGATTTGTGTAGAAGACTAAAAACTTTCTTTTTTATTAGATGCCTAAAATGTTGGAATTCTGAAAGCTGCTCTGTGTAAACTTCAAAGGGTGGGGTTTTCCATATTTGATAATAAAGCAAGACAAAGCTATATGAAATGAGCTGTTTATTCCTTAACAATCAAGATGAAGGAATGTAATAATAATATAATATAATTATAATATATTATATAATTATATAATATAATAAGATATAATTATCTTTCCTGCTCTCTGATTGGATAGAAAGGATAAACAATTTCCAAACTGTGATGTCTGTATTGTGAAAAAAAATCAATGACTTAATTAATTATTTACATATGTAAATATAAACTTAAAGGAAACATATTATACATACATGTGTTTGAAGCCAATTACATACCTAAGATTCTCCAAACTTAGAAGCAAGAAGTATTGGGATGCTTCTAATCAACATGTTACAAATGGCATCTTTTTTTTTTGTAGATAAAGTGCAATTGCTGTTCTTCACCCTCCCTTTATATTGGGTTTTATGTTCCAAAAAGCTCTACATTTTACCAGTCTTTTTCATAATCTACCGATTTTGTAAACTTCTAGATTTCTTATTCTAGATTCTAGATCTTTTAAGTAGGTCACCTTTCATTTACATAAATCTAATTGCTAATTGATGTATAGCTTATGTCTTTTTTACTTGTTGTTCAGCAGAAAAAATGTGCCATTTTCATCACCCTTTTTGATTAATAATAAATAATATTAATCAAGAGGGGTAATGAAAATGGCACAAGGTATGAAAACCATGTGCAAACTTCAGCAAACTTAATTTAACTTACCTAGTATTATTGAGTGTTTAAATACATTGCCAGAATGTTTAGAACATAGATATTTTCATATAGATTTTCATAGTTTCACAGTAATCAATGTTAAATTTAAAATCGAGTATTAAAAATACTATCTGAGTGTGGCCCTATCTACATATATACCCTTTAAACTATTAATTAGCATCGACTGATAGCAGATTCCCTAATTATAATATAGCCAGGGCTTGTAGACAGAGACTCGGATTGTATGACAATTACAATGTCTGTCTGCAATGTGTAACTAAAAGCTTATTTAAGTTTTGGAAAGCTACACTTCTGAATATCCAATAATGTACTTAACGTTCATTACATAATTTTTGCAATAATTTTCCTGGCTGTTTCCCTTTCTGTGTCATAGTTATGGACATCTGTGATAAATTGTAAACTAATAAACATTCAAAGATCCAGAATATAAGCAACCTCAAAAAATGAACATTTTTATGTTTCTGCAAGCTGTGCCTATAATTATTATTATTTAAAATATTATTTTTTAACAATGTGCAAGCAGATTCTTTATTTTAGGGAGAGAATACTATATTAGCAATATAGAAAATTAACAATAACATGAACAAACATAAGACATACTAGTACAGAAGAAGATGTATGTATGGTGTTGGTGTGTATGTATACATTAGTGTTTGATGTTATGTGGTATGTGTATGTATATATACGTGTATGGTGTTAGAGTGGCAGTATGTGTATGTTGTAAGAGCGTGTGTATGTATGTATGTATGTATCTATCTATAAAGTGTTAGTGAGTATGTGTATATGTATGAATGTTTATGGTGTTAGAGTGGCTGTATGTATGTATGTGTTTGTGTAGAGCTGCCCCAGACCATCATCATACTCTCAACTCCAAATTCATTTCATTACCTAACACCCATCATTATTACCCCATATTGTACCACAATCACCCTCTCCATCTTCATGATCCCTAACATAAGTTCTCATTATCTCTATACCCATTCCTTATCTTAATAACTTTCCCTTAGCATGCCCCCTTGATATTCTTATAATATTCAAGAATAATTTTCATTAATTCATGCAATTTAACACATGGGAGTAAAAAACTTCAAAGGGACATGTCCCACAGTGTCAGCTTTGTCCCTGAACAGTTGTGAGTGCCACCTTAGCCCGCAAACAGCTTGGCTGTGCTATGTTTGCCCCAATCAGCTTGTTTGTTTCATCTTTGCCCCAAACAGCTTGTCTGTTCCTCCAAACAATAGCATCATTAAAAGCCAAAAAGCCCTAGATTAAAATATCAACCAATGTGAATGTGCATAATATATATATTTTTTTTTAAGTCAGACAAAATATGACATTTCTCTTTGCCCACCAATGTCCTCCATACAGAAATGTCCGATACACACTGAGAAGACCACTAGTCTGTTGCTGGGATAGAGGAAAGACACAGATATCCAGCAACTGCAATAATTACCAGGTTGTATATAAAATCAAATGGGTTCTCAACCCGTTGTGAAATCAGCAGTGATTGCATGGCTTACTGGTATAATACCCAGTTACGCATTTCAGGAAATACATCTATATAAATAAAAGCACCTACAAAGCATCATATAACCCAGATACAAAAGTTCATTACACAGCATATGACCCCTTTTTGTGCATGAGGTTCGTGTAAAGCATTGAATATTACCACCACGTCACTGAATTTTTTTTACACATTAGATATTTGTATATCTGTACCCACGTTACAATGCAAGTCTTTGGTAAGACCATCCAAATTGTGCAATAACACCCCTTACAATACAACGTGTTGCTCAACACTGCAACACACAGACTTTATAAGCACAAACACAGTGTGCGAGCACTGAAAAGTAAAAGCTTCACACTAGGTGAGGATGTGATGTAGGATGAGGTGTGATTCATAGAGTAAGTGGAGTGAGTACGTTTTAGTAAGTGTGTGTGTTAGATGGAGTGTGTATGTGTGTTTGTGCTATAGTGGGTAAGTGTGTGTACAAGTGTGTATATCACTCGTGGGGTCAACGGGTCAGGGGGCACCCAACATTACCCTCCCCAAGGGACAGAATTTGCCAGCCCTCCCGTGGTTACCCAAGAACAAATCATCTTTCAAGACTAGTCCTATAAACATGTAGCAAACTCCTTTCTCTCTTCTGAACAGAGATTAAGAAAGTGTTCACCGTACCCCTGATGACAAATTACAATGAGTGTGAATTATCAGTGAAGGAAATAAGATTTCCCAGGGTGCTGCTGCATGTTTCAAGATAGATGATGCTCGCTCTGTCACTTTTACTGACATGGGAGGTAACACTCACAGACCCCTGTAGTAAAAAGGATGATTAAAACTAAAGATTTTCAGAGGAAGAGTAAATAAATGTCAAATGTCACCACTTTCCCCCAGCCGTAATGATTATTTTTGAAACAAGGAAGGCTTGTATTATGTCTGCCTGCTACAAAACTGCATTTTCTCATAAACATGATTTGCAGTTTTTTAACTTATAACTGATATTTTTATTGCTTTTATGATTTGGATTTTATGATAGTAATGGTCCGAAGTTATGAAGCACATGAAATCTACCCCAGCCCGGTCTGATAGAATTAAAAACATTGTACTTGGTTATATTCTGTGTCGTTCTAAGGAAGATTCATTACATATTGTGATTACATTGAGATACTTTAAGTAACGTAAATCAGTGTTTTATGTTATGTTTGCTGTTTTTGAGTGATCTATGAGCAGAAAAGGGAGTGAGTTTAAGATAGAGATTCATGGCTGTTTAGGTTACTATGGGTGTCAGGCATTCAATCAGTGAAAGTTACATTTCTCCTTTCCTATCCTTAAAAAAAAATCTATGAGAAATGGAAAATAAATATTTCTTAATATAAGCACACAATTAACCACTATTCAGTTGATTTTAATATTTTATTTAAATTATGAAGCACGGGTGTGTAAATTATCCACTCCCCTATTTTTCCCCAATGTAATCTCACTATTTAGATTAAAATGCTATTTTGGTGTCTTTTTATACTTTTTATAAATAAAATATTTAATCACAAAAGCTTCCAGGACATCAGCTGTCTCTTCTTAAAATGATATCTTAAACCTATGTAGTCAACATTTTATTTGTTCTATTAATATGATATATTTTTTTCATTCTAAAACACCATGATATGCAGAAGATATATAGTCGGGGATATGCAATGCCCGTAATGCCCAGCCTCTCGAGAGACTGATCATCATGATGGTTGTAATCCACAGCAGCGTGCCAGAGATTACCTGTCCATCCACTCATACAAAGTAAATATCTAAATGGGTGTTTCTATTTGAATGCAAGTCATTTCAACATATAAATGGTTAATGGGATACTTCCAGGTATAGACATGAGAAGCACCATTTACAGGTGTAATGATTTTCAGAATCAACTAGTTGAGAAGAACATCTGAGAGCGTCTGAGTTTCTTGGATGATCTCAGATACTAATTCGACAATCACTGCTCAATATCAGTGGTAAAATGTAAGTAAGAAACTGGACGACCCCCTAAAGATTAAATCGGTTAATCGGTTGTGATATCCAGAATTTCTGAGGCAAAACCTGCCACCACTGATTGTCTGAGAATTTTATTGTTTGAGAAAAATATGTTATGGACATCATAATATCTGCATTTACACATATATATATATTTGTGTTCAAATAATATCATAAAGATACAGAGTATTTAAACACCACAATATTTATTCTGCATCACCAGATCCAATACATATCTGCTCATTAAGACCCTAAATCACTATGGATGATTTAAAAAAAAATCTTAACTATATTCAGAAGCAAAACGTCTCTTAAATTATTTATTTTAGCATTCTTTTTGGACATAGCTTATTTATCTGGCAATGTTTCATTATTTTTTTATTCTATTCAACAGACGCCCAGGCTATTTAAGAGATACATCAACCTTGACGTCCTTGACATCCTTCTTTGTATACTAATGATCTTTATATCTACAGAGGATCTTCTTTTATGGTACAAAGAAATGGATGCTAAATATTTTGATGTCAAACAATTCCAAAGGCACCATCCTAATTCCCTGCAGTCCTCACCGCAATGGGAGCCTCTCCTGCCTTGGAATCCTTGAGCAGCTCAGACTAAACAGTCACAAATTGGAGGCATTCATCAGTTTTATAGCCACTTCTCCTTATCCTGGATTCAATTTGTCTAACTACTTCAAACAGACCCAAGCCCCGAATGGCTGCTCATTTCAACACATATTGAGCTTGTTCAATGCATGTTTGTTTTGTGAGGTTTCCAACATGGACCACAGGGAAGAAATATCACTTTGCGCAGATTATTCATTATATTTTACTAGTATATGGAAGACCGTATAAAAGGGTTGGGTAAAACTTTTTAGAGATCACGGCCACTATTGAAACCATATTGGGTATTTGTAAAAAGAGACCGCTTTTGTACAAAACATATCATTATTTATGAAGTGCTTACAACCTGGAGATATATTAATTAAGAGGTGTAAATGATTAAAGTAGACCAACCTTAGTGTCTCAGTATAAGTATCATGACACACAGAGAATAATATAATTTTGAATTGTATTAGTCGAAGGATATCATTGTGCACGTGGAGAACATTAGTGAGACCACATCTGACACAGGAAGCTTGCACCAAGCATTCAGCATTCAATATGGCAGGAGACTTCAATATGAGGTAGGATTTCCTCAACTGCATTACACGGCTCTAATTCAGCGTGAATGCAACAAGATGAAATGTTTTATCTCAGCTCAATGATTAAATGAAGTCAGGGTATCACGAAGACCATTTTATTTGAATAAATATGAAATACTATGCTGAAAAGATCAAAGTATTATAGTTGTGTCCAATGTGCATACGTTGCCTTGTGAACAGAGAGGCAGAAGAGATTCCCTTAGTCTGTATGGTTTGTAACTAGTATGAGAAGCAATGCTACATAACACATACACTTGTGCTTTCAGACTTGAACCAGACTGGGAGATGTCTTACAGCTGACCTGGCTCTGGCTTCTTACTGTTCCTTCCACTTAGACGAGCCAGGCTGAGCTAGGTGCTGGAGAGTCCAACTGTTCGGAATACCTATTAAAAAGCAATACGGTATCCGATGGCTATAATTCTAAATCTGACTGCAAGCTAGAAGTCATCGCCTTCCAGAGAACCCCATTCATTTTTCTAGCCCGAGTACCACGCTCTGCTGTTCTTCATCCTATGTCTTGCTTCTGTCTGATGAGTAGCACACAATCCATTGAATGCCCCTAACTGCTTGTGACGTTTCTTATGTCGAGTTTGTTGTGTCTGTGACTAAACGCAAGAATGCCGGCATTACCTACCTCTAATTGTTTGTACCGGTGAGTGATTGAACACGAGCAGTTGCGTATACCTTTCTAGCTGTATGCCTGCGCCTAAGCACCAGAAATAAATCATTTCCGACGCACGCTGCAAAATACATAAAGGTCTCAAGGACAGAAAACAGCCAACAGGCGACATCCCATTACCTGACCCATGTCACTCACTAATTTCTGTTTCTTAAGTGGAGCCGACAGTGATAAAGACATATTGTGGTATGTTCTGCCGTACAGCTAATGTGTACAAAGTGCTCGATTTTAATTCTCGGTTTGACAAGGTTTTTCAGCTGTTGCTATTTTGGTCATAATATATATAATTAATATTAAATACGTTACATGCCATAACCCAGTAACAATGATAGTTAAAAAAAACCCCAAAAACTTACAGGGGAAGTTGTGTTGAAAAAAGAACGCTTTTACTTTAATTGTTACATAACTTTCACTGCTCTAATGCCATACTGAGCTGTTTATGGCAATGCTAATTAAATTCTGCTTTCATTAGTCAATGTGTCAGTGCATGGATAATTAAGACCAAGCCATTCTATTGTTTACCACAAGGCAGTTAGATAAGGAGTCAGGGTGTTTGTCTAGAAGATGAGACCAAGATAAGAGCCACATACAAATGACTAGAATTCAGATGTAGAAAAACATTGTTTTATGCAACAAAACGACTATTTTTGTAAGAGAAAGCAGCACAGTATTTTGAGTATGAAAACTCATTTATATATTATATTATGTGATATTAATATTAAAAATGGTGGGTGTTCCCCTTAGGCAGGATCCCCTTTGGTGCTATCTCCATATTGTTCAAATTCATTTGTGTTTTCTTCTCTGACACACATACCATAACCTATGCTTTGTCCTCTTTTCTACAGGTCATTAAGTAGAATTTTAGAGCATTTATTTATTTATTTAGATTTGCCTCCTTATATTCACCGCAATGCATACTACTAGTCAAGAATTCATGAGCTATTGTCCCAGGGAAGGGCTGCCACCTTCTTATCCCACCTTTTGGGAGGCAGCCAAAACCAAGTGCCCCTCTCGTCATACACACTGGCACACATCTTTAACACTTTCAAACACACGTACACACATATGTGCAGTAACACGTGTTTACACAATCATGCTAACACTCACATTTACACGCTTAAACATAAATCAAATAAATATATCTATCTATATATATCTATATATATATATATGATTGGATGAGAAGCTACATGTATGGAGGTGACAGTAGATGTGGTAATATACTCCTGTTTAGTGGGATATCATTTTATATAGAAGTAGGGTTGTGTCTTTTAGCGTTACAGTCCACGTGCTGACATTGAAAAGCTTAGATGATTACTGTTATACTATGCTCTTTCCTCTCTGTGTATGTGCATTGAATTCATTATAGGTTTCTACAGTGCGTTAAATTTCTTTAGAAATGTATTATGAATTCTAGACAATGCTTTTTAAGGTCTGGAATGTAAAAATGTATCTATTTAAGTTGAACTAATACTTCACACAACCCACTGAATAAGTCATAGAAGTTGTCTATTTTTTTGAAACCTTTTTTTTGTGGACACTGCTATTCTAGGTCAGACAGTTTAAAGGAATACGCCAACAATCAAATGCGCTTTAATGTATATGATAGCTGTGTGGTCCCTTTACATTTTTTGTGTGGTCTGTTTTCCAAATGCATGGGGGTGATTCTGCATACTCACCGAGCATTTTAATATGCATCCTTTTGTAGTGGGGGTGTCAGGGGCATTATACTGCCTATTTAATCCCAAATCATGCATTTTTAACCGTTTTACCACCATTTACCATTTTAGCAATTAACTGAATAAAGCACATTTTCCCCAGTGCAAGGTTTTTCTGTAATTTTGTAACAATAATACTTAAAGGACACTCCAGCTATCATCTGCACTTTTAATGCACATGATAGCTGTGACAATATATATATATATATATATATATATATATATACACATATTATATATATATATATAATTTTAAAAATCCAAAATGGGGACAATTTTCCTTGTTTAGGCAGGTGAAAAAATGTTTGTAAAATAATCACTGTTGACATTAATGCCTTCCCTAGTGTTTGCAGCCCAAAAATGATTAATTTAAGGTACTATAATTTGTTTAGACACAGGTCCTCAACCTAATACCATCTCTATGTTGAAAATACCATCTTAAACTACCTTAATACAGGCTGCCTGCTACTTCTGAATCCTTTAATACATTGATATAAAGGCAACACGCTGTCTCATTCAGCTACATGTAATGTTGTTTATTTCCTTACCAAATACATAATAGATGCAGTATATATCCCTCTGTGGTATATGAGATATAGTGGTTATTACACGAAAAATTCACACGACCAAACTTGGTTTTAAATGCATTCATTTTTGTTTGCCGCACATCATATCACCACCAAACACATTTTTGTATTTTCTTTACCATTTTTTGGTATAACAGTATTTTATACAATTTTAATAAAAGTTATGTTTTATCCAGGAGGGAATATTTATATTTTCCTTTAGCTGGTAAAATATCAATTGTATTACTTATATGATGGCGCCATGGAGAATGATTGTGGAATAGTCGGGTTGGCGAAAGATCTGCTTTAGAAGGTGCGTACCTTGCCTAAGGTTCATGGTGTAGTGATTAACTGTCTGAAAGATTTCTATGTACTATCAATGATAAGTCATCTGTACTACCAGTCTTAATGATTTTAGTAAATATTTTAGGATTTATTCCATCCCTGGAATTCAGGATCTTAGTTAAAAAAAAAAGGTTATATATATATATATATATATACTGACTCACAAACTCACCCTCCTATATGGAACAATTTTTCCTGCATTTCCATATGTAGAGACAATCGAGTGTCAACTCCAGGCACTAAGCCATTAATCAATTGAAGCACTTTTTAAAGGAGTTTTTCTTAAGCACGTTCAAGGACACCTGTCACTGTCATAGCTGAAAGAAAATCTATTTATTACATCTACCTATGCTTTGTGCTTTTTTTGTTCATCTATTATGAGATATTTGGTTTAACAGTTTCCTGGTCAGAATTGCTCCCTACAAAAATTTGTCCACGAGACAGCAATATTTTAAAGCGACTCTTCAGTGTCCTGTGCAGCCTCGCCAATGAAGAATGCATAATAAACTACTTTCTAAGCACTTTTGCATGCATTCTTCAACACCTTTAGGTGAAGCTACAGCTCCAGCTTCACCTTTGTGGTCTTGTATTTGCACCACCAGTTGGTGCTTTAAGCAGCCAATCGGTGGTCAGAAAGTGCTCCCAAATAAATCAGTGGGAGAGCTGATTATAGTTCTTGCTGAATCAGCACTGGGGTGGGTTCAGGCGGCCGGGGAAGTGTTTGGCAAACACACCTCCTACAAGCCTAAGTAAGGGAGTCAAATAAATATCAGGGATTGCAGAATCTCTCCATGTATATGGAACGGGGCATGAACATTTAAAGGGAACACTCCTCTATCATATGTATTAAAATGTATATGATGGCTGGAGTGCCCTTTAACAAAAGAGAACTAACATGGAATACGCGTATTGCTTATTTTGATCTGTAAATATCATTACATGGGTATATTCAATCTACTGAAATTGGTATTAATTGGTTTGTAACAGTTCAAGGTTTTGACTCTCCTGCTGTATCAAGCGCTGTGCTATTCCTGGTGCAATATAAATGATCATAAAAGTAGCAATTTATTAACTAGACCACAGAAGACTATATCAAAGACCTGAGAGCAAAGAACACAGGCCTAGGTAAATGTCTGCACAAGGTTCAAGCAAGTAATTATCAAAAGCCAAGGCCAGGGCAGACAAAGTGCAATCAGGTCATATTCTTGGGTCAGAGTTCACTTGATAGTGGTACTATATTACAGACATAAAGTAAGCAGAGTCCAATAGTTCAAGTAGCTAATGGGAAGAGTATAACAAGGCCATACCAAAATGGCAACAACCTCATACACAAAGAACCCACAAAGCCTTACACACTCCAAAATCGACACTCGGAATGTGACTAAAGTAGCCAGTTGTGTTGCATGGCATGTTTGTGGGTACTAATTCCACTGGCAGTACAATGTTACAGGTATCATTAAAACCTTCACTGGTACATTTTTAAATGGTGCTTGTCCGTGTCTAAATGTGGCATTGTAAAGCATGGTCTATAACAGGACAAAATGAACGGCTTTCGATATCCAGATGTAGAATAATAGGATATGACAAAAAACCTATCCGACTAAAACAATTACAGAGGGACAATCACAGAACATTAATACTAGTAACACAAATATTACCATTACATATACCGTTTCGCACACGCAAAGAAGCACTTGCTTTGAATAGAATGGTTTTGTGGAGATACATTCCATCACATGTAGGTTTATTCATCTCCAGGTTAATGCATTGCTAGATAATTTTAAGATGCCTTCCCCGCGATAATATATAAACATCTTGTACTGTAACTAAGCCAGCAAAAGAAAGAATCAAAATAGAATTTTACAACGTAACATTAGACTGAAAATGTCCAGCCTTGTGATGACAAGTGATCCTTATCTGCCATTAGAACATATGTTAACAATGACTTTGTTAGTGCCTGCGCTAATCCGCTCATAAAAAGAAGTTCATGCAGGACAGCAGTACAGACAAGACTATAAAAGCTGTTATTCATGGCTTTCGTTTATCTAAGACGATGGCATTTTAAGATGATGCTGTGATTTATCAGAGCAGCTCTGCCCTCCCAGCAAGTTCATAATCAATTATATCACAGTCTGGGCTGGTAGATCACAAAAAACAGCACTTTGCATTCCTTTCATATGTGATCAAATTGTGATCTTCTGTGAGACATTACTAGTGATTTAGGTGCACAGCAGACTCTGGAATACAGATGCAGGAGGATGTGACATTGACAAGGCAAAGTGCAGGCTGTAATTTATTATATGGCCGAAACCACGGCGCACACTGGTATGCATAGAAAGGGAAAATGGGGCTGTTTACTGAGGTTATCCAGTGCCATATTTTTAGTGGAGGTATGGGAGGCAAAAGAGGAGAAACATAACAGAAGCCCACACACAACCTACCCTCTGTTTTGACCAATTTCCACTTACTTTCCTACACATGTCAGCATCCCTTCTATAAAATAAGTGTAGCAAATGCACTAAATTGCACTAAATGTATGGTTCAATAGTGACACCAGAATGCAACTCTTGTCCCTGTTATGTGTAAACTAGGGTTTGCTTTCTGGTATCTCCCACCATATCCTCTCACTCTTCAATAATTTTGTAATATTACTTATCTAATCAATGTTTACACTAAAATACATTTGTGTGGTTGCCTCCACTTTCACCTCTTGTGTGAGAGACCCTCCACCTCCTTCTAGATTGTAAGCTCATTTGAGCAGGGCCCTCCTTACCTCATGTTTCTGTAGGGCCAACTTGTTAGGTCCAATATGTTTACCCATCGTATAAGTATTTGGCATATGATGCCACTTTATACATTTCTGCACAAAGTTATGTATAAAAAGGGATTCTGGTACAAAGTTTTAAAGTGTGCTTGTTACCATAGCAACCAAACAAATTAGTTTAATGAAATGGATCATTTCATTATTTGTTTGAATCATAATACCACAATGCAAGCTTAATCAGCAGCCAACCCTTACAAAAAATGACTGCAGTTTTATCTGAAGTAATACTCCAGTTTGTTTGTAGAAAAATGCAGTTTTTTTGCATTAAATTACAAACCTACAGTTGTACTTCAATGTACTGCAGTTTTACTGCATTTGTACTTCCTTACAAATGCAGTAAGAGTGCAGTAAATGTGCAGTAATACTGTAGTAAAAGTGCAATGTTGCAGTTTTTTCATGTCCAAAAAATTAATTGTTCTACAAACAAACTGCAGTATTCCTTCAGATAAGAAAAATTAGAATTATTATCTTGTTATCATGCTATTGACTTTTCATAGTGAACTTTCTACTATTCCTTATGTTTCTACTCCACATCTCCCTATCAATCAGGTATCTATGTACCCAGAGACATTTTCTTACAATAAAATCCTGGGTAATGTGTCTTCAGTTCTTAACAAAAAATCACTCAAGACCTACTTCTTCAAGGAAGCCTACTAACTGACAGCTTAACTGCCATATACCTATAGCCCACCTTTACAAGTCTCTTTCCTGCAATACTTGGACTTGCGTGGCTGGTCCATAACTAAGAGTGGTACTTTTCTCTTTTACCTATTGTGTAAAACACCGTAACTCCCTCTAGATTGTAAGCAGGGCCCTCCTCACCTGTTCTTTCTGTAAGTCAAATTGATATATACTACTTGTAATGTCCTGTCTACCCATTGCACGATGCTATAGAATATGATGGTGTTAAATAAAATAATAAATCATAATAATATTGGAACCTCTCAGTTTTTCATTGTTGACCAATTCATTGTATGAAGATTGAATGCTATGAGTAACCTATTGCAGACAAGGGGGCATGTATAATCGATTGACCTGCTATTAATTTTGTCTAAACTATTTGCAGAACTGTTAGCAAATTAATAGATTGGACAATATTTATTATTATTGATTTTACTAAAAACTCAAATTTAGTTCTCTCACCCCAAAGTAGAAATAATAATACAATGTTTCATGAGTAATGATGTAGGAAAAAAAAAGGGAAATGTAAAAACCAAAATCTATTCTACTCGCTTATCTTATTTTGCATTTTTTTTTTCCGGAGGAAGCAAATGGAACTCCCAATTACCTGTAGAAATTCATTGGCTCATGCAATATAGGTTAATTAGGCTTGGGGCTGATTTATGGTATTGTTTCCCATATAAATGATTTTCATTGTGTAATACCACAGTATGCGCCTGTTGCTCCCTCTGGGAATATGTAGTGATACGCTGAGTGACACGTGTAATAGACTGCTTTAATTAAAGTAGTGTCATGCAAATTTCGTCTCCGTTAACAAAAAAACACAATAGGTTTTGCTTCTTAAGGTAATTGAATAGATTAAAAACGGGATGGAACACCGCGGCAAACACGCCACAGTTAATCTTTTTATTAATATTAACCTATTCTCTTCTCTGTTGTGGGTTGTCTCACCCTGCAGCTATTTCCAGCTCCGGTTTCTTCAGGAAATGAATTAATTCATTAGGAAAAGTATAATATTTTCCAAGTTTATTTAAGAGAAGGCAGACACTGGCAGACAATGGCAGGGCCATGGAGTAGGACTGAATTTCCGCCACAACAAAATTCTTTTTAAGGGCCAACTCACTCTTAACCCTTGGGTCACATAGGGTGGCCAGCATGTACTCAATATAGATAAGGAAGGGGATGACCTGGCCCAAAGAGATTCAGCGGGTGACTATATCCTGACATAGACAGTAGTGGAGTAGGCTTGCCTGTTCCTAACTCAAGCTGCTTGTTTGCTTTCACACAGCTGGTGTGTACGTTGGAGTTGAGTCATCCCAGAATTGGTGGAATGTTCTTTCACCTTACCCCTGCTTCCTACTTTATGACATAACTTACATTACACTCTCCCACGGTCTTAAAATGCTCTCACACTTTACCATGTTGCCCACCAGACGAGGTAGCAGTGGCATTAGAGTTTTTTGTTCTTTTTTTTCCCCATGAACATACTTGTGAGGATTGTGATGGTGGTAGTGCTGCCAGTGCATGAAGGGGAACCCACGGCATAGGTACACTGCTTCTGCGTCTGAACAGTGGAAGGAAGAACAAATTCAACAGGAAAACTGCAAGATGTTTAGCTTGACTCCTCCAAGTATGGCTCATACTCTAAATCAGAGGGGTCCAACCTGCGGCCCTCCGGCTGCTGCCTGACTACATCTCCCATAATGCTCTTTCAGCTAAGAGGCTGGCAGAGGAGTATGGGATGTGTAGTCCTGCAGCAGCTGGAGGGCAGCAGGTTGGACAACCCTGCTCTAAATCAAGGTCATTGTCATCTTCTGGGGCAAAAATAGATCTGCTGTGATCGCAACAGTGCCACAGCTTGTTGCCCTTCTTTGTTCTGGAGAGTGCTGCCAGTGAATGGACTAATCATGACGAATTTGCCTCACTTTTGCAGTATGCAAAAAACGCAGCATGCAAACATGTTATTAAACATGTTTACGAATAAATATGAATGTGTAAAATATAAATGCCTCTGCCGTTACATAAAAGTCTAGGGAAGGCCTTAAGTTATAGCCACGTCTCTAGCTAGCGGGCAGGTAGATCCAGTTTTAAGACGTCTATGTCTAAATATGTTATTATACAGAAACCACCACAGGTCATCATGCCCTTCAATGTCACCTTGTTCAGACTTATTTGTCTGACAGCCTCTCAGAACTCTGTATATTAAACTCCCTTTGCACGTGAGAATGGAACAGAAGTCCAAACGTCACCAGCTGAGCGAAAAAAAATGTGGCGCTGATTTCAACTGCAGGCGTGAAATCACTTTTTCATACGGTCTGACAGTTATGTCAACCCTGCTATTATTTTCATCTTCCAACAGTTTCTTTGAACTCCCAAATAAGCAAAAGCCTTAGCAGCTGGTTCTCCTTATGGAGGTCATATATCGATCACTCTGTACTGGTAAACGGGCCCAAGTATTAGAAGAATAACTCATATAATTCTAAATCAAAATAAAGTGCATAATGATATATTAAAATCACAAAACCAGATTCAGACTTACAGGCAGGCAGACGCTCACATCATTACACCACTCGCATGTACTTATCCTATAGAGATGTAGGATTACAAGCATTGCAACAATTATAATGAAATCCTGTCTGTTTATTACACCTATCATTAAATTATATAGAGATGATCTGATAATCTGCATACGAGCTCAAAACAATGTTACTTGGAGGAATATGAAATTCATGGCACCTCTAGACAGACATATAAAGACTCTCTTTCAGCCTCAATGTTCGTCTTCCCCTCCCTGCAGTGCTCGGTCACTCTGATCTCTATAAATCACATTGAACATAACAATGGCTCCCAGTCTATAACCGCTGAATGAGAAGGAGTTTTAAAGGATTTGCTGTAGTTTCAACTTGATAAGCAGACATAGATAAAGAAGCACAGTAGGACACATGCAATAGAGAACATTTCAACTACATGGGTAAGTAGCAGGCCTGATTGTCCTACTATGCCAGCAAAAAACTTTTCCTTTTTTTGGATGTGTTCGCCATTGATTGAAGACCATTTACGTGTCAGTTGTATAGCAAACTGTCTTGGAGACACAACATATGCACACTAAGAGACACATACAAGACAATGAACACACACCTAGGACTTGTTCATATGATGAAAAGGCACTTATACTTAGGTATAACCCTCACTTGCGTATAATACACATTCTTCATTAAGAACTGAATTGTCAAGAGAACATGTAGTCATGTTAGTTTTTCGTTCTGTATAATATTTGTGTAGTATTAGTATTTATAAATGTGCGCCGAGATATAACATATTTTCTATAAAGGCACTATTAGTGTCTCGAAGGAAGAGAGTTTACATAGGTGTGTCTTAATATCTCTAAAAGCAATTAGAATCCAATAAAAATGTTTGAGTGGACTATACTGATGGGGGATTAACTTCATCTCTAAATATGGAACCCTGCTATTTGGTTGGCATAGGAAATATGAATGAGTGCGGTTATACATACTTTCTGAAATGACTTGCAAACCTCAAACATGCACAGAAACCACTTAAGAAGCCCAATGAAGCATGGGGAAAACCATGACTCTTGAGGCCTAGGTGGTCCCTACCTCATAAACTCTACTCCCCCTCAGGGTAAGTCACCCTCATGCATAACACAGATATACAGCCTTTAATGTATATAAATATATCCCTGGTTCCTTCTGAAATGTTGTGGTTACATTACGTACATTTCATATGTTAGTAAAATATGAAAATAAAATTCAAATATATTGGCAGGAGCAAGAAAAAAATAACCTTTTTTTCATTTTTCATCCGTTAACTTGTGCAGATTATTAAATATAATTCAAATCTGTATGTTAGAGCTATTTGACACATTTTAGAGTGTGAATAAATAAAATCTAAGTCTGACTTAGATTAAAGAAATAAACATAGCCGCATCATTTTAGGTAAGATCCGTAGATAGGTCTGAAATAGAATTATAGTAATAGGAGGAAAATATCACACTTGGTTATTTTGTATTGGTTTTTAATTTTCTGTATTTTGATGATACCATCGGCTTATGGTAGTGGTTTTTTTCTTGTCAGTGTAGGGTACACCTTTTTAGGACCTTTTATGCTGCTTTTTATAACAGGCAATCCAGAATACTGCTGCCAGAATCATGTCAGGGGAATGCAAATTTGATCATGTATCTGTTGAACTCAGCAGGCTATATTGGCCACCAGTGAAGCAAAGAGCAACCTTCCAGCTCCTTACAATGGTTCATCAGATGTTCACTAATACCCTTCCCTCAGAGGCTTCCTCACCCCCCTCAGCTACTCTTGAAACAACCCATACCACAGGGATAAATGAGGCGGCCGATTGCTTTCTTTACTAGGTACACAGCTCTGGAACCCCCTACACCTATCAGGACAATAAAAGACCACCTCCCATTCAGACAGAAACCTAAAACTTTGCTCTTCTACATGGCATTCCAAGTCCCCTAATCTTTCTTACCTTTCCCTGACAATCCACCCCCTACTATATTTTACTTTTCTAGTCCTCTTAAGTGCATAGAAGCAGAGATATTGGATAGGTACATAGTTAGATAGATGGATAGACAGATAGGTAGATTGATAGATAAACACTTTTATAACTACATACCAGCATCAGAAATACAATTTCTAGGATTCTTGAATGCCTTAACTTCCCCAGAAATCATGTAAAATATTTTTAATTGTCATTTGACCCCAAAACAGGCACTGGCCGTTGTGAGAGTAAAGATTCAAAGCAAACAAATTATCTGTTAAAGTTTATTATATATGATTAATAATAATATTTATATTATTATATATATAGTGTGGACAGGAAGATGTTTCACTAGACAGGGTAAAATTATTTTCTTTAGAAACTACCTGGTTTGTCCCACCATTCCTGTTAGGTGTGCAGCTGGGAAAGTCTTCGTCTTGATTGAAATTTCATTGCTAAACCATATAGCTAAAAATGAACTAGCTCGCCAAGTATTATGTGTTTCTAATAATGTGTAGCAAAGTAACATTTATATTCATGTGTTTTCTTAGCTTTACCATTATAGTCAAAAAGCGGATTCAATGTTAATGCGTGTCTTTCAGATTCCGCGTGCTAAACCCAGTGCTGGATTCTATCGCCTGGGATCTAGATCTGTTTGATCTAAATATTTCTTATGTTAAAGCCAAATATTTCATTTTAAAACCAAATGCCCACACATACTGTATGTAAACATTAAAACAAATGAAATGGTTACATATATTGATATAAATCTGCAGGAACCCCATGTAATGAAAGTCAATTGTGTTTATCTTTGAATATCCTATTAATTGCTCATTTGCAAGCTCTAAAGCACATTGGCCTCCATATCGACTGTTTACCTAAACATGCAATTTTATGTCTAACCTCATTGCACTGCGGAATATGTTGGCGCTACATAAATGAAACATAACAATGATAATAATAATGTTGAAATATATGCTTTGAGGATTCGATAACTCCACACGCATAATGTGTCCTTCATCAGTCAGCTCATGTAGAGCAATAGTATCATATTACATACACTCTAATGCCTTTACTTTCTGCTTAAATTAGAATCTAATAATAAAATGGTTAATTTATTGTTCTATTACCATCAAAATCCAAAGGCTATCACGTTCACTTTAGAATACAAACTCTGCTGTATGTGACATCAACCTAATTGTATATTCAGTGTTTGAGCCGAGTGTGTTGGATGTCTGCACGTCTTTCTGATACATTTTATGAGGCAGGCCTTGTGTTTATTTTGCAGCGTGCCTTTACACCACATCTAATCTTCATATGCAGTCACCATATTGTTCCCAGGATCCGTTTTGTGTGCTATAAAACAAATAAATGAAAGCGAGTGAGCTGTGGGTGAGTGACAATGATAGTACGCAGGACGAGCACCAGGATAGAGCTCACGGAACTCAGGAACATCTGGCTAATTAAAAAGCTACATTTCCAAATTCTATTCTTTTGGTCTGTATCACAATAACTTTGCCATAAGTTTCATTTCCTAGCCTTCCTCCCCAAAGTACGATAAAAAGAACACAGACAGGCATATATTAAGCTCTGTCCAATCTTCCACTTTTATGATCTGATGAATCAAATGGTTTTGTGCACTGTGTCGTTATTGGTTATCCAACAATTCTTAAAATGAATTCTCAATCAACAATAAAGTTTGATCTGGACAATTCTTTAGGATTTGAATGAATCTTAGGCCATGATACACTCAAATATTTCTACATGTTTAGTTGCCAATGATGTCATTTTTATGACAAGCATAATGTTCTTACGTAATCCAAACTAGATGTTCAAACAATTATGTTAAGGGAGATGGCCTAGGTAAGTAGAACATGCTCCAGCATTCACAGTAAGCCTATCAATATAGAAAACATATTAAAGACATAAGAGATAAGAAAAGGTTACTTTGATCTTAAAATCAGTTTCTGTTATATGGAGATGATATACTATACTGCTTTGGATTTATTAGTTGATGCTGAGACTGGGATAGGGGAATGGTGACTCTGGTTCTTGTAGACTTTGCCACATGTAAGGGTCTTGGTTTGCCTGTACTTTCAAAGTAAAGTCAGTCATTGCTGTTTTTATTTATTTTATCTTTTATTTATACAGCACCAACAATTTACGCAGAGCTTCGTACAATACATATATTGAAGGGGAATGACAAGACGAGAACTGACAGACTAAGACAAACCGATACATAAGGTGGAGAGAGCCCGGCTCGCAAGCTTACGACAAGAGGCTCACCTTTTTTCTTCCCATGGTCTCTTGATTGCCTTACCACTCGAGCGGGCCACACTTTGTTTTGGTTGTTATCTTAATTCTCTGTCTTTCATATTAAAGTATAAAACATATCAAAAAAGGTACTTTTGCCTTCTTATGGATCTTTCTATCACCTATTTGTTTAAAAATATATTTGTATGCCACAAAAGGCACACGGGGAAGTAAAGACATTGTTTAGCTATTTATTATCTTGCACATCTATTTCAATTAAATTAGATGCTTCTAATTCCCATTTACCATGGCATACATATCTTAAGAGGCATTCATTGCTTGAGGGATCCTAAATATTTTGCTAGGCAATGTGCTGCAGAATCTGTAGGCATTAAAGAGGTTAATGTAGCAGAATGAATGTAATTATCGTTTTGTCACCAGAAGATGATAAATGGCAGGGTACACTATAAATCACATTACTAATGGTTCATGCTGAGCCTCCCTTATATCTGGATTATGGAAGGAATGAGCTAGTGATATTATAAAAACTGAGGACTATACCTGCAAGCAGAAAAAGTATTTTGTCATAATGCTTGCATTTTCTTTCATTTGAGAAGCAGGTACTGGATTATTAGGCGATTGCTCTGTGTGCAATAGTAAGGGAAAAAAATAACCTGCAGAATGTATGGGGAGAACAGTGCTCCGGACAATCTGCCAAATTCATGAAGTGCTGTACTACGTGTCAGTACACATATTGTGGCCATCCAGTATCTAAAAATAATGTGTGTATACAGGTCAACGGTCATTAGAAAACTCTATTATCTAGTATATATACACATACATACATACATCTGATACTTTTGATGGCCCACAACATTTTATGTGGTCAATCTCTGCTCTTGTAAAACTATGTAGGCTGTCAGATAGCGGTAGAGTAAATTTTAGTGAGTTCATGATTGCATATACTGTAGTTAGTTTGATTGGCTATATCCCAAATCCATCATATCCCAATCCCATCTTTAATTTAACATATGAGGGATTTGATTAAGCATAGGCTTGCCAATGATAAGTAAAGTCCTACGTTCTTCTGTAACTGGTAATAGATCCCATTTTTTACACCTGAACATTCTAAATGAAGGTACAGACTTGTTTCCCACTGATGAAGAATTTCCTCTCAGGTTTGGATTTAGATTTCAGGCGTCCAGCCAGAACTTCCGTGAAGCATTACGCTCCTGGAGGAGTGCCATGAGAGGGTGATAGGCTAGAATTGGGTACATCATGGTCAACAATGGGTGAACTATGCATAAAAGGGGCAGTGTTTTTTCTTCCACTAAAGATATCACTCTAGATACATGCCTTTTGGGGAATTTTGTCTTATTTCCTGGCAATAAAATTAATATTGAATTAAACCAGTTGCAACATCTGAAGGCATCAACTCTTTCCCATTACACATATTTAGGTTCACTGAGTTTGTGATCTTTGATGAAAGATAGAACAAAGTCAAGTTGCCCAAATGTACACCACATTTTAGTCTTTATATTTTCATGGATCTTTTATACAGCATTCCTCATGCAGGTCAAAAGTCATTCATTTCACGTCATGCATTTACCTCTTCTGAAAACCGTGTAACGGTATACATGCGCAGAACACTCAAAACCCCCACATGTACCAAAAGATACATTTCCATTTAATTTTAAGAATATAATTTAGGTCAAATTAATGTCAGATGTTGGTCTGGGTTTTTCTAAGGGCTGCCAAAGTTTGTAATGTCACCGTGATTACAAATGCAATTTTTTTAAGGTTGACATTTGGAAGGAGGAAAACGAAAATGGTCCGCTGTGCCCATCCGTTGCGTTGGCTATGCCACTGTCAGTTAATTAGAAGGTCCCCTTCACAAAGAATTAGTAACAGTTTTTTTCTTTTCCTCTACTGTACTCTTGTTTCCAATGTTATTGTCGTCTAAAATTACCTGCTGTCTTATTCATGTTCCCTTTTTAAATAGATTTCTGGAAAAAGGCTCCTGGACCCTATCTCCTTTGCTAATTTTGTCAGGTTCAAGCCATTTGACCGTATTGTTTGGAATGTAATTGCTGCCTCCATGAGTCATATAACCCCAGAGAGTCTCATATGACCGAGGAACACTTTATGCATCTCAGCTTACAAATGTAATAAAAACAGTGTAAAATGAATTAAAACGTAACCCCGAGACAAACTTGCAAGACTTGATTTCTACCTGGTAAAAGTCTCTGATATCTCACAAGGTATTTATTGCTTTGTAGACCGTGACAAGGTATAATATAGTTTGTAAATTGTGTTTGCGCAAAGATTAAAATAGAAATAGAACATAGTTCTTTTCTACAGACATTTAATACACTCTAGGAAACATTTGCTTTCCATCATACTTCAGTGCATGGAATATATAACTAGTTTACTGGTCCATGCGAGAGAAGTTGCCACTGTTGAACAGTGTTGGAGAACTTGTAGGCTGCGAGACATAAAATGACACGTGAGCTTGTGTGCTTTGGCCAAAATACAGTGTTAACGTCTCATGTTTATTTAATGTATATATTTGCAGGTTTGGAGCTGAGAGCTGGTAATCTGTTCTTTATTTGGTCAATATGGCTATATTTCATGTCATTGCTACCATCAAGTAAATTGATATTGCGTGCAGATATTATGTGTTCCTGTTTTTAACTTTGTCAGTTCATGTTATGGCTTCCACTCAGTAAATTGGCATTCTGCACAGATATAATGCATCCCTATTTCTAACTTTGTGAGTCTACTTACCTAGCAGCCATCAAACTTGTGCTCACAAAATGTTTTTCCTTGAAGTTTATTGGGTGAAGTACATTAAGACTGCCTTGTGTGCTCAGGGAGGCATGAACACTGAGATAAATTAGGGATTTGCCCTATGGCAAGGGACCCTCATGTGCTGCTTATTTGTTGTATCATTTCTATATGTGCACAGCAAGAACACAGTGCCTGTGGAGCTGAATAAGGCAGGTGACCAGATGGAGGGCCACTTGGTCCTTGAGGTCCCTCTCTACAGCAGAGGTATTTGCAGAGACATGGACAGCCGCCACTGCTGGAACATGATCAGTGATGGTAAAGCTTCTCACTATCATGCATCAAACAGTATAAAGCTTAGTTTGTTGTTATCTATTGGAGCCAATAAGAGAGGAAGCTCCATTACTTTCTGCTTATATGGAAACTGCAAGGTTCAGAGTTATTGTGTCAGAATCCATCAACAGCAGTAGTATAGCTACAGGGGTCACAACTGTCACAACTGCAATGGGAGCCATACCTCTAGGGGGCCCAGGGCGACCCCTGCGACCACTAGTTCCCGTCACTCTCCATAGTGCTTCAAAATAGTTGCCGGCCGAGGGCTCGTCTGGCATAAACCAATGAAGAGTCTGAGCAGCTGCCATTCATTCTTTAATGTGAAATGAATGCAGAATACTGCTGCTGTTACAGTGTTATACATTTGTTTCATTCATAGGTTCGTTTTATGAATGAGAGACAGCGTTGGATCATTTATATAAATTGTCAGGAGCAAACCTATGAATGAAACAAATGTGTAACGCTGTAACAGTTAGCAGCAGCATTGACATAACTGAAAAATAAAGCCAAAATGGAAAAGCCATGTGTGAAATACTAATTACACTCTTACTGTTTCCATAGGAATTAAGATGCTAAGTAGCAGGCAGGTGCTTGATTAATTGATCATCAGCAAGTGTGACCACTTCTATAAAAGCCCAAGTCCAGACCTCATCCTGATTGAAATGCTGTGGCGGGGCATTAAGAGAGCTGTGCATAAGCAAATGCCTGCTAACCTCAATGAAGTGGAAAGAAGAGTGGGCCACAATTCCTCCACAACAATGTGAGAGACTAATAAAGTCGTACAGAACAAGACTACTTCAAGTTATTTCTGCTAAAGGTGGCACTACAAGCTATTGAAAGATGTACTTAGTTTTTCACATATGGCTTCTCCAATTGTGGTGAATACATCATGACAAGGTGTAATATGTCATGTGTTGTTGTTGATCTAATGTATTTACCAAATTTTTAGATCTGCTAAAGAACTGATGATTAATATGATGTCCTCATATGTAAAACCATACAATTTAAAGAGGGTATATTTTATTTTTCACACAACTATATATATATATATGTATATACATTACCTGTTGAAAGGACATATTGTACGCTTTTATCAGCAGGTTTCTGGTTTGTCAAAAAGACTTATTGAATTTAAGCCATCTAGATGGACATAATGCTACCGATGTCACATCTTATAAGACAATTTCACACTCACAACAGTTAACAGTACCCCAGAAGCAGGCTGTTATAATCCCTATTGGCAGAGCTTTGTTGTTTTGTCTCTGGCCAAGTAAAACAGTTATAGATACCTAAAACGGATTGTAATATGGAAAGTGCTAGGCAGTAGTGGGCTGTGTCCCCAAAGAACTACGTCATGTAGATTAAAAGAAACAGTTCTGGCTTCAACAGTGAAGCGGTTGATTGCCTTCCTGGAGAATGTGAATACAAATAAGTTGTCAAGTACAGACAAAATGTGGAGACTGAAATGAATAATTTTGAGGATAGAATATAAGGGAGAAAAATGTTCTTTAAAGAGTACAAAAAAAGGAAATTACCGTATTTATCGGCGCATACCACGCACCGGCATATAACACGCACCCCTGTCCGGACCGGAAGTGAGGGAGACGCGGCTGCAAATCATGCAGCTGTAGGATTTTTCGGCGTATAACACGCAGGTAGGGTTTGCTCTTCTTATTTTAGTTATAAAAGTGCGTGTTATACACCGATAAATACGGTAATAATAATAATAAACATCATCATAATGAACATTTTTTAAATGTTGATTCTATATTTTTTTAAATGCTCAATTTGGGTAAATCAATTGGATAACAAGAGAGAGGGTGACAGATTAGTGGAATAGCCTTCCATTAGGGGTGGTAAATGCTAATACAGTGAAGTAATTAAAACAAGCATTAGGCTTTGTCAGAATATTATTATTATTATCTTTTATTTATATAGCGCCAACAATTTACGCAGTGCTTAATACAATACATATATCCAAGGGGTACGACAAGACGAGAATTGACAGACTAAGACAAACCGATACGTTACGTGGAGAGAGCCCTAAAATATAGCTAGGAACTCTTCTGGCTTGACCTGGAGTCTATGGGTGAAACATTGCTTTCCTCTTTCTCTAAGCAGGGGAGCAGTGTTGGGCAATGCTCACTTTCACTCCCACTTCCCCTCCTATTCCCTCTAATTTAAGAATACCTGAGGCTTTCCTCGCCTCTCACACGAGTAGGCAAACCTCCACACTAAACCACTACTCAAGAAAAGAAAAAGCTTCAGGTTCTTATAGCAGGAAAAAAGGGCAGACTAGATGGACAGAATGGTTCTTATCTGGTATAACATTGTATGTTTAATAATGTGTGATATATTTTAAAAGTGGTTATTTGTGAGTCAAACATGTATTTTAAAAATCCAAAAAACACCAGACGTATAAATTGCAGCATATCTGAGAGGGACAAATTAAATCAGTGTTCCATGCAGGCCCACCAACAAAGAATGAACTTTAACATATCTGGTATGTTTCAACCTGTAAAAAATCTAATCAATCACTCACCTTTAGGGAACAGATGCAGCACACCACCCTCCCTGTGGTCCATGTTCCTCTGCTGCTGTTGCCCCCATTGAAATCCATTCTTGGAATCTATCACACAGACCAGAGGTTTTCAAGACACACCAACGGACCAGGTTCTTTGAATCTCCTTATTGCAATAGAACGTGGTGTTCACTAAATCCTTCACTGTTGGGGTTCCTTGAGGACTGGGTTGGGAACCATTATATGGTATTTGTAACTCAGATAAAATAAACATGCTGTGTGGGATATATAGCTGGTAAAAGAAACATCAAAGGAAAAAGCTGTTAAGTATAATTCTTTTATGTATTATGCTGCTTAAAGGTCAGAACAGAGCACCTCATCTAGGCTTGCTTCTACCATGCAACAACCATAATGAAAATATAATAAATAAGCTTAACGATAGGGAAAAGTAGGTGTCAGAATGATTTCAACAAGGAATACATGCAGAAAACTTAATCAATGTCTCACACAGTCAGTTCAAACAACCATATACATAACAAAAATATGGGTGATCGGGTTTTTAAAATGATACCGAGTGTTTATTATAATCATATAAATTATATTAATAGAAATATTCAGTATTTTAACATACTAGTGTTCTCTCAAGGCTACTCCCGGCTGTCACACTCAAAGCCTATGGGGTAGTCTCTTGATCTTTAAGTGACACCTGGCCCACTTTCTTCCTGCTGGGCCACCATCTTTAAGATTGCCTTGTCTTGACTAAGCTCTGGTATATTAAAGATTCAGTTCCACCCACGCTGAATTTAATGTCTAGTACTTTTGGAAGTCCAAACCTTTACCAGGAACTTTTATCATTTACATTTTTGATCACTGGTTCCTGAGAAACAAATCTGACCTTCCCTCAATAATGAAGTTGAAATACTGAAATATCTAGATTCTATTTTTCCCCAGAAACAACATTCATCCAGTTCCTGTTCGTTGAGAAACAGCAAATGCAGTTTAAGATGATATATATTTGTGTTTTATATACAGTTATTCTTATCGGTTTATTTAGTCTGCATGTTTTGCAGTTCATGGTAAACATATACATATCGTTTCAGCTTTGATTTAAAGAAAAAACCTAACCCATATACTGTACATTCTCTCCAGAGGGAACTCTTAAGTCAGAGATAACACTAATTACAAACTAGAAGGACTTCAATGATAGCACATTAAAATAATCTCATTAAATATAAATTTGCAAACTGCTTTTTATGAATATATTAATTTCTTAAGTACTAATGAAAATGCTAACAAAATTTACCCTCAAGCAACATGAATTTTAGGTTAAATAGCCAGCCTAGACGCAATTAATTAATTAATGTTTAAAGTAAAATATAGAGCAAAGCAAAAATATCTATCGTCTATAAACCATTTTGTCTCCCACTCTCCTCATTGACCATTATTAGGCTGGAGTGTCCAGATGACCATGGTGGAAGTGATATGCTTAGGTAGAGCTCTGCTTTAGGCTTGACAGAGGGTCTACCTCTCGGGCCACACTCCTCTCTGCTGAGTGCCAAGAAATACTTCATATCTCATAGGCTTCATAGTTCTATCACCAAGATGATGCTTAGATTATCAGCAAGGAACTATTTTACTTCAGCAGACTTAGCTTTGTCCATTGTTGTGTCATTTATGGACATAAATGTTCACTCATCTCTTCTTAAAAAAAAAATCTGGACAATTTTCCACCAAATGGCAGGAATACTGATATCAGGTAGATTGCAAACTCTCATGACAACTCTGGCTTTAGTGAATAAACTCTATATCCTCACAACTCCTGAAGAACAGTTTCAACATTAAATGTGCAACTCTAAAACTTATATTAACAGACTATAAGTTATAGCATCCCCAAATATTTCTCAGGCACTATCCTTTGAAATATATTTGCGTAAAATACCAACATTTTCCTAATTTCCTTAACATGTAAAAAAAATAGTTTAATATGTTTATTGATATTTAAAAATTAATTCTGATTCCTTTTATAGGATTACAAATCCACTGGTCGCTCCTGCTTTTTTTTCTTTTTTTCTCTCTCTCTCTCTCTCTCTCTTTTTAAAGGACAACGGGAATCACCACAGCTGTAGTCATCCTTGAATCCTGGCGTTAGTCATCTGCTGTGTAACACAGAACAGTTTATCCATATTTGAAGGCTGCCATTTAAAGAATAAACCAGTTATACATACACGAGTCAAGACTTTAAGGCCATTGTAAACAGCAGTGTTTACTTTCCTTTAAGGGGAAGATAGTAAAACAAGAAACCCAATGTGTGAACATGGGTTAACGTACACAAATGTAACATTTATGGGTAATATGGCCCTTCAATCTCAAAACACATTTATGGCCAATTGTCTGCTAAAAATGACCTTTTGCTAAACTTCCAACAGATCTCACATCATATACAATCCTCAGCGGAATCATAAATATCCTTGCAATATCCTCCCCAAATTTCTATTTAATGCCACATGCTCAGAATTACAATTATTTGAAATGTATTTTTAAAAATGTTTACAATAAAATGTAATTTATTCAGGAAGCAGTGACATATTCTGTGGCATAATCCATAACAATACATTTTGTGGAACATTTTGTGAAATATTTTAAACAATGACAAAACCAAGTTTAAAACAACAATATAAGGAACAAATACACGTACTTCACTTACCTATGAATTCATAGTCATAGCAATATATTTCGAGTCTAATTAGCATTGTTAATTTTACAGGAGCAACATTATCTGATGTTGGTAACATTGTAATCTTTGATGTACCAACAGAAATGGTAAGCAGGGCCTCATTTATGTTACTTTTTGTACTAAGAGCAGAACATTGATTTTAATCAAAGTTGTCAAAAGAAGAGGCTCTTGGTCGGTGGCTTTGTTTGGTCTACTGATTGGATTCCCACAGACTGAACAGAACTATTATAGATCTATTATAAATGCCTGATGATCACCAATCAACCACTGTAGTGTTAAGAGTTGGGGGTGGATGTGATGTTTTATTTAGAACAACATAAAATGGAGTGCTGGTGTCAGTATTTAGAACAGAAGGTCTGGAACACGTAATATGATATTGATCAGAATATTATTGTAATTTACAGTTTACGTTTCCTTTCCTTTGTGGTCAATAAGATGGCAATGATTCGTCTCATTATCTCCTTCAAATGAAAAGCTTATAAAATAACAAAACTGTGATAAGTACAGCTTGTACAATGGTAACATTTTATGAAGGACACTGCTCTCTTCAAGCAGTGTTCCCTTGGAAAAAGCCACATACGTGATTCATTCAGAGCCAGCTCTAGGCAAAGATACTGCTTGTTAACCACTAAAATGCCCTCTCCCTGGTCATGAAAAGGAACCCAAAAACCGGGGAACCTAGATTGTGGTCAGCCAGGTAAAGATGTAGAAAAGGGTTCCTTCACTGGCAATACTGGACTTGCAAATAATTGTAAGCTTGGACTGGTCATAGGCCATAGGACCATATAGTGACCGACATTAAGTGCTGCAATGTGCTCCAGCAAACTGGAAACATGTGGCTGCACACTGCAAGAGTAGAAAAAGGTCACTTCGCTGCTTGGCCATCATTATACTCCAGACTTGAAAGACTATAAAAAGTTTTGCATTGTCACTAGTAATGTAATTGCCAAGTTTTAGCGCACTTACAAGTGATCCCCCCCTGAGACCTATATAGATAAATTTATCTTTACAACATTGTCATCTCTCACAATTTTATTGTATAAACAATGTGCCATCTTAGATAATTATTTATCTTAACTCAAAATGCATATGGCGGTCAGCACGTTCAAGATGCAGTTCATTTACCAGGATTATATAGAATACCCATGAAGGAATCCAATCAAGGTGCAAATAATTCCTAGAATGTCTTTTAATTTGTTCGAATCCGAAACAAAAACAGATGAATATAACCCAATTTGTGCTGGTGCTGTCAGAACAAAGAAAGAACCTGATATTTTAATTTATATAGCTTTGTGGAAAATTAGCAACAGTTCTGTTTATTCTAAATGAATCCTTTAATATCCCCATGTGTATCTAATTTATATGTCACAAAAAAAATTCAATTTCAACTTCACTTATTAGTGAAGACTCATTTTTCCTTTCAAAATAATACACATTATTTACAAACACCTTATTTTTAATCACCTAGGAGCTAATCTCTCAACTTGCATTTATGTTTTGAATGAAAACATTTTGTATAAATAGTGCGTTTGTAATTTACTACTTCATGTATTTAAAGAGCCTCCCCTCATTTAATTTTAGACATGCTGTGTAAGTGCTTTCCCCCCCCCATTTATATATATATATATATATATATATATATATATATAAATATTGGAATAAAAGTTTTATCCCATTTCAAAAATAGCATATTTTCAGTGGTTAAAAATTCTCTTCGATTTTGGTTGTTATCCATTCCAGGCAGGCCCAAACTGGCCATTTGGCACGTGGGGCAAATGCTTGCTGATCGGCTTCTCCAACAGCAAATTGGGTGCTGTAGTGTGTAGCCGCCAGCCTTATAGTGCCAAGGCAGTTATCAACCGTCTGTGCCTGCATCTGCTACAACCTATAGATTATTTTGTTAGCTGCATTGTTTAATTATTTCAGGATGTATTTATAAGATTTTTTTTAATAATGGAAAATAATAAAATGGATTGCTTCAATAGACAGAGAAAAGGAGCTCCCTTAGATTTTCCGCTGGCCTAGATAGAATTGTTTAAGGAAATTGAAAGAAGTTGCCGTACATAAACAGAAATCATTGCTATGCAGCCCGTGAAATAGACACGGCAATGAAACCTTTAAAGTCTTTGTGGGATGGCATTTCTGCATCCAAATTACAGTGTTTGAAGAGTCTGGGTAATTTACTGCAGCACAAAGAAGAGAAGGTCTAATGGACTCTAGTTTCTTACAGATCTAGCCTTACAGATCAAAATATGTCAGAAGACAACTGCGTTTAATGCCACTGATGGAACATCTCCAACACAGTTGTTCTTTTTTAAAAATAAATATGCAAAATTGCTGTTTTTTTTCATCGTTCAGTAGCTGAATCAGCAGAACATGCCAGTTATTAGAACAAATAACACGGATCAAGTGTTTGTCATGCGTCAACTTTAAAAACAGGTAGACTTGAAAGGAAAAGGAGAATATATGCAGATTAGGCCATATCTCGCTTATGATTAGAGGAAGGATACACACAGTTCTTACATAAAGTGTTAAAAAACTTTCAGGCTGGTTTTTGTAAAGCAAAAGTTTCAAGTTCACTAAATTGGGGATGTCATGACGGATGCAATGCCAATATGGTCATTAAATTATGTTAAAAGACACAGATGCATAAAGATAAAACACATTGGACACTGTGGCCTTTTTAAGGAAAACAAACTGGAAATACGGGCTCCCAATGCATTGTTTTTAACGGCTGGAGGGACAAAGGGGTTAAATGTGTTAGCTTAAACCTGCTTGCACATGAGATATTGATGACTGCTGGGGTTCATATGGGTTGAATTTAGGAATTAATTAACCGAGCAGAACCAGACTAAAATATATTTTAAGATAAACATTGAAATCAAATGTTTCGGTATAAAACGTCTAAAACTTTTTTTGTAGATATCTAAATAATTCTGCATAAAAGTTAAACAATTAACCCACAAAAAAAGGTCCATTAAACATTTCCCGTTGAAATCTCAGTACTCGCAGCTGTGTCATGGATCCTTTTTTTTCAGCAGGTTAAGTTTTTTAAGACGTTAATATTTTTGCACTTACCTCATTTGTGACACAGCAACACCTTTATACCTGCCTGCCTGCCTGCCTGCCAGGAATCGCATTCATAGTTAAAATCTAATTTCAGGGTCTATTAGTAGCTGAACCAGCTTATGCAGACCTGCTTTGGGACTGTGTGGCCCACCAGAGGTAGCCTTTTATGCTTTAGGACTTTCAAAACCTGTCCAACCCTAATTTACAAGCATTAACAAAGCTTAAAGCAAGCAGCTGCAAGGGCCTCTGTGTAATTCCAAGGGAAGTCCCAGGCTACGGAAAAGCAGACTTGTTCCCATGCCAAGAACCATTATTGTGATATTGCCCTATAACTCCTTTCTGCTGGCAAGCATATGCAGCTCGGAGATGGTGCTGCAGGTTACGCTGAGTGTTACTTAATACTGAGCGAGTGCAGTAGGCAGGTCAATCTTCATATTTCTATCTGTCTTTTGGGATTTTCTTTCTTTTCCTTAATTTTTAGATAACATAAAACAGTAAAATATCAGTTTAAATATAATAGGGCAATTCTTTTATAGAAAATACTATTATTTTCCCCCTAGCTCCATAGAAGCTGTAATGCTAATAGTGTGTATTAGAACCACTAATGCTTTTGGAAACGTTGCTTCACTCTGTGGCACACTGGGCCATACATGCTGCAGTGTGCGGATACTGGCTGGATATACTCGGTCGCATGATACATGAGCTTAATGTAATGCGCGGCCGCGCAGATCCAATGATCAGCCAGTCTTATGTCATTGCCAGGGCCGTGTCATCATCGCCGGTCTTACTCTATGGTGAACTGTTTAACCCTCTAGTACGCAGATACTAAACTCATGAGTAAGTTGTGTCTTTGCCATTTTAACATTCACCCTGTGTCTCCTGACTGCCCGGATTTGTCCCAATTGAGTCACAACTCATTACCTGCGGCATGTGATATTGCTGTGTGTTTGGCAAGCTCATCATTGAGTCTCTCTTTGAAAAGTTTGAGACAGAGAGTGACATCGGTGAATATATTTTTGTGAAGAAGGAAAGGTTAGCCACCCAAATTATCTTTGTGGGTACCTCAAGAAGAAATTTTTTTTGAGAGCAATGTGACAATTGGTGGAACAAATCAAAAAGGGTGACCATCCTAATGTCACTCATCCTTCCCAACTTAGCGAAGCAGATGGAGATGTTACACACAAGAGCTTGGTGCCTGGTTTGGCTCCTCGCTTCTTTTGTTCTACATATCTGGTGATGAGCCTACCTTGGCATGCCAGGCAGAGGTCTGGCCTGGCTCAGGTCCACCACAACAGTTTAGCTTTTAAATAGAGTATATATTAAATTATTTCTAGGCTGGCCTTCTCTTTTTAAAGGGAACACTGCACGGACCTCTATGGATTGACCAAAAAGTGTGTAATTTAAATAATGATTACAAGAAACATACTCTCCAGCTACAGCAGAACTACAGCTTCCATGATTCATATCCAGCAAATATCAGGCTAAATAATAAATAAGGATCACTGAGTTAGACCGCTACCTGCTGACTACCCCACCATACATTTTATGGATGTAAAAAAAAGATATTATTCTTAATTCACCCAAGTTCCAAAATGTTTTTTTACATTTTGCATAATTTTGAAACACTTCAAAAATATCCATTACAAAGCACCTCTTTACACATCTTAAAAAACAACTAAATCTAGCAATATTATTTCAGAGCACAAATTCAGCATGATGCCCGCTCGCTAATTTCTTCTCAATTGCATAAACTGCCGGTATCAAGTAACACTAATGCAATAATTTAGGGAGTGAAATGTCTTATTCATGTTCTTGGGAGACTGCACATAACCACCTGGGGCCTAACCATGAATAATACTAGTCATGAGCAAATAGCAAATTATAGTTGGAACAAATGTATCCACAGGTCCAGGAAATATAGCATTTGTATATAATATGTGCCTGGGCGAACCTGGTTACTCATTCTGGGGATTTGCCAAGTTCTAGAGAGAACTAAATCAAAATATCATTATTATTTGGACTCTACAACTTTCCCATTAATTATTATTAATTGTTTTTCGTTATAGCTGATGCCACTTTTTTTCATTCCTAGGAAATCACCTTTTCACATTAAGAAATAACATGTGTGGGTTTTTTCCCTTACTAAATACAAGGAAATAAAATTAGCTTTTTTTTTTTTGGATTTTTAGGCAAACCAAGATTTTTTCTTTTAAGGTATGAAGGTGAGACTCTTGAGCCTTCAAAATGGCTGAGACCCTTTTCTCAACATGCGCACATACTTATTTAATTTAAAATAGAACTTTTATTTATATAAGAATTTAAATAAATTCTAGAGTCAGACTCTGGCCAGCCTCCCATGCGTTTTAATGTACTGTTACCTTATTTAATACAGTGGCACATCGTATCTCTTGCTTTCTTAAGCATGGCTGTTTTCGGTTTTTCAGAGCACACCTGCACGATCCATTACAGCGAAAGAAGGTGATCGTGCGAATGTACCCCCAGACATCAGTATGATAAACTGGAGCCAGTTAGTATATTCATTATTTCATTCCTTGTTGGAAAATAGATGCCGGCATGTTGTTCATTTTGTTCGTTGGCAACTGGAACTGTGCTGTCGGAGGCAAACAGTGGGAAGTTTCATTTTAGCAAATTACACCAGGCTCACTGTAAGAAAAGAAAAAATAGCAGGGAATTCCTCAAATAATGGATTATCGCCATTATTGACATATTCCGTTCTAGGCCGACTAGGCTGGCCATGCATACCCTGCAGTCAGCCGCACTGACGTCATCAGCCGGCTGCCACCTTAAAGTAGCAGGGCCGACCTGTATTTTTGTGAGACTGGAGCACCCAAAGTATTAAATAAATCAAAATTGAAAAGGTAAGTCAGCATATAGATTCATAAATTAAATTATTAATATTCTGCAAAATTAGATATATTGATGAAATAAGTTGGCATATAGATTCTTTAATTAATTTACCATATAAATGATCAATATAATGTGTATATAATATTACTGCATTTTTCTAAAATTCACTCCATATTTGGAATAATATCAAATACAGATTGACCAAAATAAATATTTTTTTTTAGGTCCCATCAAAATAAATACTGCTCTTGGGTGAGTAGCATACCTGGGAGTTCTGAGGGGTTTTGCCCTAATTTCAGGGTCTCAATGACTTCTTCCTCTTCCACACTGTTGTGATCATATATCAGACTACCAGTTGGTGCTTTTGCTCCCTGCATGTTATAGTTGATATCCCTGCTTGTATACAGGTGACTTAATGAATTGTATCTTTAAATAATGCCAACTCAATGTTTTCGATGAAGCCAGTAGGTGACCCATTATGTAGAATCTTCATGATGGGCTATTAAAAAGTTGATACAAGAGTCTCAGGGTCAGCTTATTAAGAAAGTTACCAGGTATAGTGAGTACTTTTTCCATATGTATAAATCTTTTGTCTTCCTGTTTATGAACCACTGAACGATACAGCATATAAGGATACCAATACCTCTTGTTCTCCCTTTTCTCGTAACACCGTCATTGCAGTGTTTATGTGTTATATGCTACTCTATCCAATATGAAAACTCAAACATGTTTAAACTTATTGTGTTACCATATTGTGCAGTCTTTTTGTTTCGGAGGATTCCGACATGTACTGCAGGTTCTGGTGAAAATGTGGATCAGTATTTCATGACCAGCTGCCTCTACTAGAGTTTCATAAGTTGTTTAATATTTTCCTAGCCAGGGACCTACGAGGACACCCAGAGGAAAACAGCTGTGCTAATGCAGAGCTGAATATTGCAAAGCTTTTCCATGTGCACGCTCATACTACAAGGTTCAATACACTTGTTTAAAAGTTTATAGGGGTTCATTTATCATACATATACAGTATATATCATTTACATTACCTACCAATAGAATATGAAAACGATAATTATCTTACACAACAGTTTGTTATATTTTGTTCAATAGCATATATTATTGACCCTAATAATTATTTGTATTACCACCAAAGCACCTGACTTTATCACCAGAATTATTAAGGCCTAAAAATAGGCTTTTATTTTATTTCTCCATACCACACACAGTTTGGGGAAAGATGAAGACCTTGTGTTTGTCATTTATGTATTTATGTAAAACAGATTTTATGAGTTACAAATGAGGACATGCAAATTGTCATTCGACTGCCATGCCTTTGCCTGCAGCTCACAAAAAAAGTTGCACTCACAAGTAACTTGTAACATAATGCAAGCGTGACCATGCAAGGGCAGGAACATTTTATGATTGCTATTTAAAATAATGAATAAACCCCAAAGAGAGTCTAATATATTATTATTATTATTTTTTATTTTTTTAATTGATTTATAAAGCATCATCATATTCTGATACAATTGTATTTAACAATTCAGATTTACAGAAGCAAAAGTTAAGAAGGGCTCTGCTGAAGTGACCTTACAATCTAGATATAGCTAATACACTGTATGCATATATATATATAATATATATATATATATATATATATATATATACTTAGAGCTAGTTATACCTGTAATATTCCGATAATCAAAATAGAGACGCTTTATTCAGTATTTATTTCTTTACTGATTTTTCTTTTACAGCAGCAAATTCAAAGTCATTTTTCTATGTAGGGTTTCTTTTTATTTGAACCTACCCAGCACGCGCTGGATTTAAAAAACAATAAAACTAGCAGTAGTACTTGTTAACTTATCAGCAGGAGTGACTGTGCCTTCTAATATTTTCAGGAACACAGTTCATAGGTATGACCTTTGAATTTGACATTCCTGATACATCTTGTTTATTCTAGATCCATTTATTTCTTCTTTTTTTACTCACAGAAAATGGCTACCACATTTAAAGGGGAAAAAAATGAGGAGTAATCCAGTCCCTCTTGATTTCACAGGCATTCCTTCTCGCACAAAGCCGCTTTCTGTCTTTTTCTATTGCCAGTACAGTCTTGTTGCGTTAATCTGCGTCGAGTTGTCATAAGTCATCCCCAGATCTTTCCAACCTGAGGTCACAGTTGGATTTAACTCAGCTGGGCCTCATACTCCTTGGAGATTAAGAATCAGATCAAGCTATAGAACTCAACGTTATTTTTTGCAGATTTAACAGGAAAGGTGTATAGCCTCCTCCTCTGTTCTGTTCCAAATCTTAAAAGCTAAAAAGTCTAATGTCCTTCAATGTATGAATTACATTTTTGGCAGCATTTTTTTCAGTACTCCGGAACATGTGGCTTAAAGATGTTTTTTTTTTAATTTTTAATAATTATTTAAATGGCTGGCATCCTTGCATTATTATTATAGACTTTTCCTTCAAAGTAGATATATTAAAAATTACTACATTTACAGAATATATATATTATTGTTTATGACTGCTGTAATTTTTGTCATTTTTTTCTTTATGATATCAATATCATTTCTATTTTGTTTCACATAGGAGATGAGCAAATATGAATAAATCAAAATGAACAGTATTAAAAGATCAGTTTCTCAGATAATATCCTATGTTAAGTATTATCTTCCCAGCAGTCAAAATCCACCACCCGGGGCCTTTGTTAATGAACTAATTAAGAAGTATTGGATGTTGGAGATGACACCCAAAAATAAGCCATATTTATATTACTAGATTCACAGCAGGTTAGAGATAACCAATTCCATTTAATCAAAATTATTTTGCTCTTTATAAAACACCATTTGTCAAAATGCAAATAACCGTGCTGGAGTAATAGTAGAGACATTAAGAGGAAGACATATAAGATATATGAAAATGCTGTTGTACAAATTCTCAGTTTAAGTTGATATCTCTTCGGTGGTAGCCAGAGGGTGAAATGACACATCATTGTCTATGTGATGTGGCTCGAAAGTTGGGATACATTTAGATATTTTACCTTAAGGCTTTATGTCATTCTGTGTTTCGCTTTATGTGTGTTTGTCAAACTCTAATGATATAAACATGCTTCGGAATTCTTTGCGGTTTATACTTCCGTGTAATGTATAATAACTAAAAATTAAAGGGAAACAACCACCATACTAGTATACCATTTTGTTATTACATTATGGTTAAGATGAATATGTAATATTTGTTGCTAAAAGACACTTTAATAGTAGCTTTATTATTACACACATACTCTCCTACCCATGATCCTCTGTTATTTAAGAAGCTAGTCATGCTGGAATAGAAAAAGGTCCTTCCTCAAACTGTTCCCACAAAGTTGTAAGTAAAGCATTGCCCAAAACATCTTGGTATGTCCATTTTAGCACATCAAGACATTATGGACAATGCTATGCTTCCAACTTTGTGGGAACTGTTTGGGGGAAGGCTCTTTCTATTCCAGCATGACTGGGCCCCAGTGCAAAAAGCATGATCCATAAAGACTTGGTTGGATAAGTTAGTTGTGGAAGAACTTGACTGGCGCGCTTAGAGCCCTGACCTCAACCCCATCAAACACCTTTGGGATGAACATCAGTGTCTGAACTCACAATTATGAAGTAGACGGTCCCTACTTTAGTGTTTTATTTTATAAAAATAAAGACTGCATCTCCAACATTTTAATATCCCCAACTGTTTCAAAATCTGAGACTCTTAAAAATAGTTACAGTATGTCAAACTTTATTTCAGGAAATCTTGAGGCACTCTACCGCTAGAAGTATATATATATTGTACCCATTTTTATTCTGCTGTTCTAGAAGCAACCTTTTTTTCTAGAAATATACCATCTTCCTTGTCTATCAACCCATTTATATAATTTTACATTCCATTCAATTCAATGGGTTCCTCACTAGCTCAGATCTTGGCAAGTTACCCTTACAAAAATATTTTAGTGAATAAATGAGATGACAGTTTTCATATTGGGACATTCTCTGGCCGACGCGGCTCTTAGTGGATTCTTCCCTTAATTGTGTGAACTACCATTGGATATAGGTTGAGTATTACCACCGCTTGGACTGGCAATCAGGAACACCAGGCAAATGCCCATTGGGCTGCTGGTCAATAACACTCCATCCTCACTTGATCTCCTAAGCATAGAAACATAATGTTCAGCCTGTCATATCCAGCCATGGGTAGCACTTATTTCATTTGGTGGCCACTGGCCTTCAAGTTCTAGGGGCACCTCTTCATCTTCAATCTGGCTAAACCTGGAATTAACAATATATGTTCAAAAAAGTTAAGAATTGCATATGTGGGAATCAATAAGAAGGTTCTAATTGAGAAATCTGATTACTTATATAATATACAGTCCACTGATAACTATTGTATATCAAAAGTGAACACCACTTCAGTATTCTATAATTTGTTTCTCTATGTTATTTAACTCATGTCTTATAAAACTTTTATGACATCTATAAACTCAAATTTCTGTATCATAAAATGACCTTTAGTCTTATTATTTGCCAACAAAATGTTTCATTAGACAACATGGATTTGATAATTTCAGCAGCTGTGTTGCTTAATAAGTTAACCTAATACTAAGTAAAAAAAAAATCTTATAAGAAGAAAACAAGATGATTCAATGTATAAATAGAGACCTCTAAAACAGGATATATTTAAAGCAGATGTCTGTATGGGAAGAAATACTTGGCTCTATAGTAGTCGGAGAAGACAGGATAAGCTTGCAATAAGAATTAAAGCTTTCTAAATTGTGCCAAGATTATAAAATGTTAAAGTGATAATTTGGAGAGATGACCAATTTGTATAAATATGAAAAACACAATAAACCTGCCTGCTTGAGACTAAAGAAGTATAAAGAATGTGTTCTCTGGCTGTATTCATTGTTATTTTTCCGACATGCTTGCTTTAATTCCAGATTCCACATCCGCGTACTTGTAGGTGCTTGCTTCTTTACTTTCTTTTTTGCCTTATGAAGACCCAATTTTGAAAGGTCCGAACGTATCTCAGGATGTTACTTTGTTCAATGTCTTAGCAAAATGTACATCTGCTTATTCAGATGCAGAGGATTTTTTCTTTTACTTTGTGATGTTTCTGGGAGGCGTTCCATAGGTTAACCTCCATCCCAAAGCACCTCAATACTTGAGGAATTGCTTTATGCCATGGCTTTTTCTTGGTTTTGTTTTCGGCGTGGGCCTAACAACTTCATTATTTCTATATTAAAGGAGCTATCACTGAGATTCGTGCTTCTAGAGTCCAGTCACTCACTGTCCAGGAAAGCCTAAGCGTCCAAGTACCTGGAATTAGGGGTTGGGTGTAATAATTTTAGGTATCTGTAATGGCAGATATGATAAAAAGGCAGAGCTGTTGACAGGTGTACAACCCAAGATTCCTAACCAACATCAGACAGCATTGCAAGACTCTGGAATAGTAAATTTGCAGTTTTAATTTCTGGACTCTGAATAATCAATCTCTGGAACTTGGAATATGATGGAACATATTTTTTGGAATTTTCCGCCAGCCCTTTTGGACTGAGCCTGTGATGATTCCATGGACCCTTTTGCCAGTATGCTTTATTGCTGAAACATTGCAGGAGGTGTTAATGATTTTTGCTCCTGGCGCAGACACAAAAGCCCTTTTAAGCAGTGCAAATTCGTTAGTATATAAAGGACGTTGCTGCCATATACTCGTCTGTGCGGGTAGTGGGAGGATGATTTTGGAAAGACAACGAGCCAGCACTTCTTGAACAGAAGAGATCTGTTAGCAAAACTGATTGACTTTGCAACCGGTTTCACACATAGAATCTGTATTTGCTGCATACATACAGGCTACAAATGCGAGGGCCCGGACTACACAGAATTTTGTTTCCATCGGAATCTTTACCTAATATGTCCATGAAAACCTGGCCGTATCTTATCCTGCTATTCCACACTTCTTAAGAAACGTAAAAACATTTGCAGCAAGAACAGCCTTTACAAATTAGAACCAGGTGAAATTCATTTGCTCTTTCCAGAAACCATCCAATCACTGCGAGGCATATATCCCTTCCAGAAAAAGAACATTAACCTTTTAAGCCTCAAAGATGCTTTGCAAATATCAGCGGCTGTCTTTTAACCCTTTGTTTGCAAGCAGATTTTTTTTTTACATGTTACAATAAAATTGGATTGCATACCCCACAGGCATCCGAAGGATCAATTACATTATTTTTCTGTCCCCAAATCGGGATACCAGGCTCTGTTGTCTGTTCAAAGCAGTTTACCCAGTTTTATCTTGTATTACTTTCATCTTCCATTGCAACAAAAATATATTTCTTCCCAATGTATTCCAGACTCTTCAACTACAGTTAAGATTTCAGCAAACTGGTCCCACTCATGTTCCTTGAAATTGAATTTCAATATTGAGCCGGTGGGCTAGAGAGCGTGGATGTTTTGAATGATATGTACAATTCTGGCAATATATGAGTGACATTCTTTTTTTAATCAGGTTGTGGTTCTTTTGCTTCCTGTTATAATCCTGGATTTTCAGGTTACCCAGAAAATGTAAGCACTTCCAAGAAAGGTTGGACCCTGCTGTCTCCTTCTTTTTCGCAGATGAAATATATCTCCCATTAAGGAGAAAGATGTGCAAAATAACTCCAGAGGAAATCCTATGGTACTTCCATATGGTTTAAAAAGATGTTCATTGGGATTGTTTTTTTATGTAGAGTTATTAGACTTGGTTGGTACAACAGAGGCGTGCAATGCAACAGTATAATTTCTATATTATATTTGCAAATATAATAAAAAGTCACTAAAACCAATTTTCATCACCAGATAAATGCCAGTGGTTCACATGTTCTACAAGCAGCTGCCTATTTAAATCATGTGCTCCCAGCATCTTGTCCTGGGCTTTCGCTGTTATGTGTGTATATACAATATATAATATATACAGTGTGTATATATATATATATATATATATATGTATATATAGTGACAGAGGCCCTGGAATCGTAACAGGGATTGTGTATATAGTGCCCCAAATATTGCAGGGTTACTTATTACTTATTATTTTGGCTCCCTGAAGGGGGCATTTGGAGAGATCACAATCCTCCACTAACCGGCCCAACATTAGGGTCACTTCACCTCGACGTCTGTGCTTCCTAATCACCACGCGCTCTGCATCAATAGCCGGCGCATAGTGATTAGGGGGCATAAAAAAGGCATCATTGCATACTGCAATACTCTGGTATTTATTTATATATATTTAGTTTTTTCAGTGGCATGATTTAGTGGTGGAACTTATTAGTGCCCCCCCATTTGTTCCTAGAGTCACCACTGCAACTCTCCCTGACTTTACTCAGCCGCTCCTCATAGTAGGGAGAAGTTTTAATACCTGCCCCGAGGGAGAGAGAGAACCATTTTGTTCCCTGACACGAGAGAGCAAACATCAAAGCCTATGAGTTGTGAATATCTTGATGCTTTGTATTTTTGCAAATAGCGAGTCAGCTAAGCATAGTTAGGAGAAAAGACTTGTTTGGTCTCAGCAGTGCAAGGATTCTGTTTTGTTTAATTTGATTATTTTTCCATATGAAAACCAATAAAACAGACAACACTCTTTCGATTTATAAAACCTCCTGTGTGTGAAGTGTCTCTGCACCTTAGAGGAGCGTGTGGTGAATGTGATCCTGAGACAAAAAGTACAATATCAGAGATACAGTTGTCTTTCTTGTTTTGTTTTTGGTTTTTTGGTCCATTCGAAATCGGATGACAAATTTTGTTTCCTGACCTTTTGGTTTGGACAAAATTCAGAGGGCTTTTTCAATTTGGAAACAAAATTCGATGTCAATCACCCTAGTTCTCCCTCTCTACTTTCTCCGCCAACTGCTTCCGTGTCTCTCTCTCCTTTCCCGCAGCCCTGCTCCTTCTCTTGCCTCTTCTTGTTCTCTATGTAAATCAGGAGAGTATAGATGATTTGTTTCAATCATTTATATTTTAATTAATTTTCAAGGTCAACTTGATCCACCTTGTAGATAAAATACTTAATTCCTACCTGCTTCCCTGAGTATAACTTCCTGGCAATAATTAACTTGTTAGATACTTCTGAAAAATAATTTTAATTGATATATATATATATATATATATATATACACTAGCATGATCTAACCTTGCGATAATTATAAAGAACTGAAAACTCATTCTTTTGGTTTACTTATCTGTTGTAGAATGCCTATTCATTAAACGGTTATAAAGGGAAATTGCTTTACTGCAACTGGCCAAAGAATAACATTATGTATGGGTTCTTTTTCCTAGATGATGAGCTGACTCTGGTAAATGTCCAACGTGATAATTCCTGGGTATAGTTACTGAGTTTCATTCGGCAACTGTATTTGTCAGTTGTCCTAGCCCCATTGGACTTGTTAAAGGTTACTGAAAAAATGCCCCACAACCTGCTTCTGTACTATGAGTTTTACCTCTTCTAGTCACGTTAGCACCTAAAATCAGTGTGTAATGAGTATGCCTATTAGTATTGCATTGTCTGATTCTACATCTGCTTCAAATCGCATTTGGACCCCACATTAATTTACTATGTTGGCTTATTTTGTCCACCCAAAAGAACAGAGATTTTGCGGGACGCCATTATATAAACAGCTACACTAGTCTAGATTAAATGATTTGAACAGAAAGCCTTACAAGTAATAGGCTACAGTTGTTTTCATAGTAGCTACTTTTAGGTGTTAAGAATTAGTCTAATGAGTTGCCACTGTTTATCTTACTTATACTGATTAAGATCAGCTTGGAAGGAAGAGGCTAAGCTTAGCAAGGAAATAGTAATGGTACTATGGGAATTATCACAACGTATCCTGAAAAGACTTCCATCAGATGCAGTATAACGAGTAAACCAGCCATAAGAAATGGTGGTTACAAGTCCATAACAAACTGGACTTACAGAAAAAAGGTAAGGGTGGGCTCTGCTTAACTCACCCTACATGTTAGCAGGGATCAGGCATATCTTTTTATGGATACTGGTAAGCTGATCTCCATGGTTGCAAACATCCAGATTAGGCTACCTGCTCTGTGCACTGATCCCTGTTTTTTAACTTTTATTTCACATACAGAGAAGCTGCTAATCAGTCACTAACTGAAAACCAACATAAACATATATTTTAGCCATTACTTCTAGCAATCATTTAAGGGGGTCACTGGAATGGAACTACGTACATGGCAGGCCCACTGTGCCAACTATGTGCTCATAACATCCAGCAACCTTAAATGATAAAAGGGCATAACATCATGACCCCAGCTGTATGGGAGTCAGGGGAGGTCTGGCAGCCTAAGGCCTGGGGGGGCAAGTCTAGTCAACTAGCCTATTGCGCCGCCAAAGCGCCTGCGAGCGACATTGAAAGCGGTCGTCGTGCGGCAGTCATGCCGCCATTGCCTAATGAAATTAAAGCGGCCGGCGTGCACACCGCACCGCCCAATGGACTTGCCTCAGCTCTTTATCCCTCCCCTTTTAAGACGTGGGACGAAGAGCTGAGGCACGGCCATTGGGTCTGACTGCCGTACGATGCAGGGGCGTACCTAGAGTATTTGGCACCTGTGGCAGATCCTGTATGTGGCACCCCCCCACACACACACTTTAAAACTGCACAGTTTCTATGGTTAGGCAAACATCGACAGGGGTATGCTGTAGGGATGCACCGAAATGAAAATTCTGGACCGAAATTGAAAATTCAGCATTCACTTGTCCAAAACCGAAAAAAGCCCCAAAAAACTTTAAAGTACTTTATTAAAAGTAACACACCAAAATTAGACAAACAAATCAATAACAATATATATATATATATATAATTAACAGCAATCACAATCCTATCATGCCCAGGTTCTAGCATGTGCTGGCTGACTTAGCATGATAGGAGTCTGATTGCTGTTTGCAATATATATATATATATATATATATATATAGTGTTGTTAACACACCAAAGTTGGACCAAAAAAATTATTGATAACAGCAATAACACTCCTATCATGCCTAGGCAGCCAGTACATGCTGGAATGTGGACATGAAAGGAATGTGATTACAGCCTCGCTATGCCATGCTATCCCCCAACACTTACACATCCATGCTATCTAAAACCCTCATTCACAAACATTCATTATCACTCTCACACACTTACTAATTCACTCTCCCTGAATCTTGTCCTACCTTTCACTGTCACTTTTCCTCCTCCTCTTCGTTCTTCCTCTTCTTCTTCTTCTTCTGTGTCCTGTCCTTCCGGTGCACTGAGCGCGGAAGACGGTGGGCGTGGCTTCAGTGTTGTGCGTGGAGATTTGACATGAAGTCCCGGCGCACAGCCACAGTTGCCGCGTGCATCATTTCTGGATGCGTGTCGGCGTGGTGGCACCCCTCGGATGAGCGGCAGTCGGGGCGGACTGCTCCCCCGCCACATACGCTACTGGCACGACGACCACATTCAATCCCGCTCACAGCCGCTTAGTTTTGAACTTTGTGGCTGCGTTGAATGTTTGTCTGCTGGCCCACCGGCCCAGATTCAGGGAGGCCTGGGGGTCAATTGCCCCCCCCCCCGGCCCAGCCCGCCCCTGATGGGAGTTACCTTTGACACAATTAATTCATACCTGTACAGGGTGCTTTCAGCATGCAGTGATATTAAGGGTGCAAGAGAGGCTTTTGAGACTGTGTATAGTATCTCCTTGCTATTCCATTACTATGCGAAAATAGGCGTTAAAGAAAAATAAAATACTGAAAAGTGTAAAGCGGAAGAGAAAGAAAGTATAAAAGGTAATACAACAGGTGAAAGGTAAGCTCTTCATGACCCAGATTTGTCCCACCCTAGTGGGTTTGTTCAACCACTATCTATAAAATTGATATTTATAAATTGCTTTTTCTGAATGAAAGTGGACATGCTAAAAAAACAGGTATCAAAATCTATGTTTTTTAAGTGCAACATTTTGTATCTGCTCATTTTCAAGATAGTTGACACCTTCTCAAAAAAAATGATTAACAAGAAACGATTCAGAGATTATTCAGATGGAGTAAATCCGTTTTTTTTTAAAATGATGATATAGTTAATACTATTAAAACGATGAACAAAACCTCGTTGTCTGCCACAAACAATACACCAGGTTATAAGATAGCCAAGACAGGAACTCCCATTTCTCCTTGGTCTTATACTAAACTTTTTATTTATTTGTGGAGTACTATGGTCAATATAATCTCGCTGAGCTCTGGTAAGCCTTAGCCCCTGCATCCAGCATAACACTTAACTCACAACTGTAGCTGTAAAATGTGTTTTAATCTTTCTTTATTGCTGTTCGTCAATGTGTTGCAGATGCCTTCACTGACGGAGGCGTTAATGATCTTTCCACGTGTTCGAGATGTTCTGGAAAAGGCTGTTGCTTATTAAAGGATTTTTAGTAAACGGCTTTCACATTTATTTGAATTGTTTTAAAATCATCTCCCTGCTTTGTTCATAAGAATTCTTTTAACATTCTATCACATCCCATGTGTAGAATAATTCCCAAACACACCAAAATGAGGTTTTTCATGGAGGAAACACACACATATGTACACATTTTCACTCGAATACGAAACAATGGCAACTCTACTTTCTTTGCTGGTGATATATTTGCTATACACTGATTAAGTTACATTTTAGTACATATTTTTTCAGTGTACAGACATCATCTGAAGAATTATAAAGAACACAATGCTTTTATGATGTTCTATTCCCGTTTTGCTACCCTGCATGCTAAACTGGTGTATAGCAATTTAACTGGCGCCACAAAAACGATACTTTCCTAAAGGTCACACTAGTAAGTAAGATGTACTAGATTTTTTAAAAGGGTTCGGTTATGAATGGATGTGCTACGAGTCTGACCACAGGAAAGGAAATATCAATTTTACCCTTATTTCCTTCTTTGTTTCACCTTAACCCCTTAAGGACAATGGGCGGTCTCTAAACCCACATGTATGGGCTTTGTCATTAAGGGGTTAAGGTGCTAGCATAACTTAAATCAGGCCTCTTCCGCATAAAAAACCCCCCTAAACTTTGTTCCATACATAATACAAGCAATTAATGATAATGATCTGAAAGTAAGCATTTAGAAACATCCATTATTCCTGATTCTATTTGAAAAAAGTGATATTTAGCAGCTAATGAGTTCATACTGCAAGAGCTGGCCCAATTTTTTCCCAGCATCATTGTGCTAGGTTCCATGCTGTTTCAGCACAGCAGTGATGCTTTATGGCTGCTTAGGAACTAGAGCAGATCAGAACATCGGACGGATGGAGCAGCGACGAAACCTAAAACTCAAAAACATGATGAGGGAGGAGGGCAAAAAAAATACCGCAACATCTTATGTTACTATAGAGAAAGTATCAAGAGGTTTGGAAGGAATTAACGAATAAATGAAGAATGAAAAAATACAGATTGGAAAGTAACATTTAGCTTCTTATACATTTAAAGCAATACCTGCGCGACACACGGATTTCTGATCTTGTTCGGGAACAAAACAGAGAACATTTACACAAAGAAATCTCTAATTGTAATTCATCATAAGGCATTTTAACCACAGCACAATGGGCCTCGTTCTGAATAAGAACATAACTGTACAATGCAAGGAGTGCTTTTATGCTAAAGGGTTATATTTGGGTAATCTACAGTACTGTAGCTTTTAAATGTAATATTTAATTGCAGTACACATGCTTTTGCTTAAAAAAGCCAAATAATAACACAGAATAAATGCTAATTAAGCCACAATGGTGCAGTTATGACTTTCACATGGTGGTTTTTCATACAAGCGCTGGAAAGGAAATACCTCCAATAAAGAAATATAATATCGATCACAACACAGTATAGAGTGCCTTTGTATTTTATTTAATTAAGGCGATTACAGAAAATGTGCTCATCTTTAGATGAAAAATTCATTTAATTTAATTTAATTTAATGCCAAACACATAAAAGAAAGCCCTGCTCTCAAACTCCCATCACTCTTGGGCGGCATCAATGGCTATGGTATTCATCAGCCCAAAATACATAGAATGAACACCAAAACAATTGGTAACTATTTTTTGGTGTTTCATTTAATGCCAAAATCAGATTGGAGAATCCGGGAGATGACATCACTGGACGCAACGCCATATTGCCCTCCGTTCACACTAAGGCAAAATGAAGGCACTTTCGGTGATGTCCTCTCCCTTGATTGGAGAATAAAATTAGTCACAAACATTGAAATGAATAATTAAGAAATAACTTGTTTCTTCGTGTGGAGTTTAGTACTATGGGGAATGTTATTTTTCAAATAAAATTTGAAATTCAAAATGCCTTGCTTGTAGTATTTTGGGATCATGTAAAAATATTAGATGTTATTATTGCTTTCACTATTATTTATAGCGCCATCATCTTCTGCAATGTTATACACTGGATAGAAATGTTATAATTATAGACAAACCTAGCTATGCAAATTTCAATACAGTTTAAGAAGGGACATAATTGAACTGAAAATGAAAAATAAGTAAGAATCAGATATGGAGAAAGAGAATGCAAAGGATAATTCTAGATATGAAAGATGAGCCCAGCTACGCAAGGGAGAGAGAGATATTTGCCAATGCAAGCAATGTGTCTAATGCATCATATTCAGTATGCATTCAGACGAAGCACTAGGTAAGGTGCAGTTTTCTGTGACTTGTAAGGCATGCACATTTAAAGAGTTAGGGGGACAAATAGTGTTAATTTTTAGTGTTTTGTTCCATTTAAAATTCCATAAAAAAAGTTCCAGGCTCTGGTCACCTAAAACGATGTGTTGTATCAACTGAATGGTTTACTTTTGGCGTCTTGGGTCTGTTCAAATATACTTGATCACAAGTTTGAAGCAGAAACCACTAGACCCAGCCTAAACATGCGACAAACAGGGTAAAAGACGGGTGGGATGGTGTCAAGGATGCCATACACTTACCTTTACTGCTGCTATAGGGGCAGATCGGGTCCTTCAATGTAAATTCAGGACCAGTAGTGCTTTGTGGACATGACTTTACAGAAGCGCAGTATGAAGCAAAATATTTCAACCTGGAAAAACTCAAAAATTAATTTCATAACAATAATTTCAATATGAATCCTAATAAAATGAATTAAAAAAGACAGCAATGTAAGCTTTGATAGGTGTAGTTGTTGCTGTAGATATGATCAATGCTGCAATGTCTCGTTTCAATAAACATACTGTTCCAATAAACGGGGAAGAATTCCTAAAATGTATTGGCAAAGTTTAAAAACGAATTTCCATGACATAGATTAGAGTGGTAAGGGTTAGACAGAGGCCAAATGCTTCATGAAAATTCTGTTTTTAAGAAAGATAAATATTACAGAAACAGTATATCAAAAAGTTTCTCATGTAACAGGACGTTTAGCTACCTACATATGTTTTTAGTTCCGCACATATCGCTTTAGATTAATATTAATTATATTTAACCCTCCAAGCGCCAGGTGGGTGAGAAATCAACTACTGGCACTTCAACGGTTAAAGTGTAGAGTGAATATTTAAGTTAGGGTTCTTATTCTAGGGCATTAAAGGACACAGTGTCTTCATAGTGTTGGAAGGTTCTAACAATTAATAGCTACCACTGCCAGTCCCGAAAATCAGGATGCAGTTTAAAGTATAATTAGAAGTAATCTAAAATGTTCTGCTGGGAACAGAAAATACATTAGGAAAACTAAAAGTATGTGCATTCATGTGAGAAACAATTATGTTTTTTAGACTTAATGTTCCTTTAAATAGAAATGTTTAATACCATGCAACATATTGAATGCCTTGTATATGCTGTACACTAGTCATGCTCCATCAACATTCTTATATCATAACTTGATTTCATTAAAGGAACAAAGGAATGAACGCACACATATATATATGTGTGTATATATATATATATATATATATATATATATATACACACACACTACCGTTCAAATGTTTGGGGTCACTTCATGGTTTTCTAGTGATCAATTAGCCTTTTAAACTTATCGAACACAATGTGCTGTTGGAACACATGAGTGATGGGAGTGATAAATGGCCTCTGTACGGCCTATAAAGATTTCATTAAAAATCAGATGTTTCCAGCTACAATAGTCAATTCCAGCATTAATAATGTCTGCACTGTATTCATTTGATGTTTTATTAATGGACAAAATTTGCTTTTCTTTAAAAGAAAAAAAAAAGCCATATGTAAGTGATCCCAAAATGTTGAATGGTAGTGTATATTTGGGTTTAGTGCCCTAAATAAAAAGACACATAGGGGTTAAAAACTGAAAGGGAGGAGTGTAAAAATGATTGGGAGTGAGGGGTTACAAAGGTGAGAAGGAGAAAATGGGTTGAAAAGAGAGAGGATTGATTCATAAGGGTGATACAAAATATTCCCCCCTGCTTTTTTATAATACATTGTAAGACAAAAAAAGATGGAGTTAAAATGAGGAAAAATAGATGTCAAAAGTGAGTGAAGAAAGGGAGATTTATAAATGGGTTAAAAAGGAAGAAGAAAGAAGGGTTTGAGAGACAGAGAGAGAGAGGGACTAGTGGATAAAAAAGAAAGAGGAGCAGGGTCAAAAGCACAAAGAGAAAAGTAGAGATTTCCAAAGGACCCAAAAAGTGAGACAATTTGGATTAAAAGGATGACAGAGAAGGGAAGATTAAAAAGTAAGAGAAAGAAAATAGACATAAAACTAAGAGGTGAAGGGATAGTTAACAACAGGAAAGCTAATGGTAGATTAAGAAAGTTGGAAGCACTGGAGAATTGTTTATTGTGTCAACTTCATTCACTGTGTTATATTAATATGCACCCTGCATCTCTTTTTATGTGCTATATGAGCCTGCATGTTCGTATTTATTTTTTCCATTTTCCATTTTTTTTACTAAGTATTATTTTTCTGTTTGTAGTCCGGCTATCTTTATCAGCTTTTCTAGTTGCAATTTGCACAGAAAATAAAACTACAATGATAAATTTACCAATGGCACACGCAATATACAATAAGTAAACATGAAACGCACCTTAAGAAAAGGTGGCATGAGTTTCATGTACTTGGAATGTGTGAGACTTGATAAGCCCTGCCTGACTTTACCCAACCACTCTGATCTAAATGCAAGTACAATATTCCCTACCCAGATTATAATACTTTATATACAGATTAACTGCCATGATAGATATAGGGAATATTTTAAACAGATTAGGTTGTAGTGATCATATCACGTTAAAAAGAAATCTAGTACCTCTATTAACGGTACGATAGAAAGATTCCAAGCTAAAATTACTCTATTGCACTTGAAAACTGGAACCATTCCTACCGCTGGGAAGATGCTATCATTTCATAGCTTTGTCGGTCTGGCTTTGCTTTAATATAATACGAGAATTCAGAACATGTGATACACAGTAGTTTTATTTATTTTTAGCAAAAGGAGAATATATAGACAAGGAGCACCATAGACAGGGAGATGAACTGGAAAACTAAGCTAGGAAAATACAATAGAACAACATGACACTTTGACCCCTCCATGGGTGGTAACTGTTTAACAACTCTTTAAAGAGACAATCAACTACACAACTTTTTTAGAACCCGGTTAATGAATATATACCGGTCTCAATCAAGATATTCTTCCTTGCAAAAAGGAGACGTGACCATAAATATATAAACAGATACTTCCATCATTTATGGGTTACAGTATGTTACATGGATAGAATGCATAATAGATCTTTATTTCACCCCTCCCTTGTCAAGCAAAATTACCTAGTAACATAATCCGGCATTCAAAGGGCAGTCAGAAAATTATAGGCATAATAACAGCAACTGTGTAAGAAAATAACTCCAGTGGGAGCCAGAAGAACGGCTTGTTCACAGCTAAAAGCAGTAATATTCATGTACACCCTTTCTGTGTATATTTGGGTGAGTTACCTTAACATCCATAACCCCAAGGAATATTTGACAACAAGAAGGGGTTTTAATATAAAACTTCGTTTTCATTTTTGCTGTGGTGCACCTACATTACCAAAAACAATTATTAGCCGAGACATATCTGAGAATTCATGGACTTATTTTTATGACCTCTGGGGATAATCAGACAAAAGCATGTAAAATGTTTCCCATTTCAAAAGCTGCTTTTTAAATTAATCCTATTTAGGGAAATTGCATGTGGCTCCCCACCCCATCACCATGAAATTGGACAGTTTTAGCCTATGTGTCAGGCAAGGACCTGTCAGGCTGTGCTCTGTGGCTACTTTAGGGTACACTACAAGTCTTTTTTTTGTATTTTGTATAAAAAGTCATGTCAGTAACTTTGTAAGCTTTTTTTTTGCCATGTTCAGATTATTTTCAGAGTTTAGTACATTCCTCTTTTTTCAATAAATCTCAGTTTATTAAGCATCAATAAAAAACAGACAGTACGGTAAACATGTACAAGCATGACATAATGCAAAAATACAGACCGTGGAAAAAGTACACAGCCCAGTATACAAAAGTGTCACAAATAGACGGTCAGCAGCGTAGAGAGGGCATCGGGACAATCACATAAAGAGTAGATATCAATGCTAGATCCACAGCATGCGGCGTTGCCTTGCCATAAAACCGAGATAAAACAGGGGCACATGAGGCCCAAACAACAATCCAAAAACATAATAAAGAAAAGAAAACCAGAGGCGAGGATCGCGGAACCAGTCCGGAGGAGAACCGTCAGAAAACCTGTAGGGAGGAGGCGCCCATACACACCGAGGAGGGACCATAGGACAGGGGAGCCTGCAACAGTCATGGGTGTCAACAGGCCGGCTATACCGTCCCGGAAGAAATAGACAGCAGGGCGGGAAAGGTAGAGGAGGTTATGAGGGACTGCCATGGAAGCCATTTCATCTCATGGTTATAGGCCAAGCCCTTAGAGGACATAACTAATTCCTCCATCTGGTGGATAAAACCAACCCTCGCAAGCCAGGCAGAAACGGGCGGGGTCTCAGCCTTCCTCCAAAACCGTGGTATAACCACCTTGGCGGCATTAAGCAGTTGCATGGTAAGAGAGCGCTTAAACGAGCCAACAGGGGCATCATGGATATGGAGAAGGACACTGGCCGGATCCAAGGGGAAATCAGGGGTCTCTATATGGCGTAACACACGGAAAATGACGGACCAATACGGCTGAACCAGTGAACAATCCCACCAGATGTGACGAAAGGTACCCCTATCCCGGCCACACCTCCAGCACAAGGGAGACACATGAGCCGCAAAAAGATGGATTGCAACGGGGACTCTATACCAGCGCGTGAGAAGTTTATAGGCAGACTCCTGGAGCCTACTGGAGATGGAACAACTATGCGTGAGGGCAATAGCACGGTCCCAGGCCTCCGTATCTACAGTAATGCCCAGCTCACCCTCCCACAAAGCCAAGAAAAAAGGTCTCGTAGAGGTACGATTATCTATATACAGTTTATATATAGTAGAGAGTAGATGGGAAGGCAAGGTCGCATGGACACAGAGCGACTCAAAAGGAGTAAGGGGCCTAGCTAGCAAAGGAAGCGGGGAAAGGGACAAAATAAAATGCTTAACCTGATGATAGAGAAAGCGAAGGCCAAAGGTAGGTGCAGTGCCCGAAAGCACACGCTCCAAGGGGAGTATCCTGCCACCACCCAGGAACTTGAAGACCCGGAGGGTCTTTTCCCCCTGTGATATGAAGGGGCGAAGCACCGCCTCTCCACCAGGCAGGGGGAACCCAGGATTATGAGAAATCGGGGTCATAGGGCCAGGTAGGTCCAGCAAGGTACGAGAAGCCTGCAAGCGTTTAAGGACCCCGAGCGTCGGCGCAACTGTGGGGTGTGCCCGAAACAGCGGGACTGCAAATCTAGAAGGCAGCCAAGGTACCGCCGAGAGGGGATGGGAAAACAGAGCAGCCTCCAACGTAAGCCAGGAGCCCTCCCCGCCGTGCGACCACTCCACCACCCTCCGTAAGTGTGAAGCAATCCAATAACCTTCCACATCGGGTAGACCCATTCCCCCAGCCGACTTCGGTCTGGTCAGGTGATGAAAGGCCAATCTGGGAGCGCCCGAAGACCAAATATATCTGGCGAAGATCCTACGGCAACTCTTAAAGAAACTACGAGGCACGAAAATAGGGAGGGCTTGGATGAGATATAAAAGGCGCGGCAAAACATTCATTTTAATAACCCCCATCCTACCAAACCAGGATACATGAGTGTAGGACCAACGAAGTAGGTCAGCGGAGATACTAGAAAGGAGGGGAAGGTAGTTCCGTGAGAAGAGGTCCGAGGGGTCGGCCGTAAGTTGGATACCCAGGTAAGTAAGGGAGCCGTCGACCCAGCGAAAAGGGTGATCACGGGAAAGCCGAGTGCGGTGGGCCGGGGCAACGTAAAGACCCAAAACCTCGGATTTTTGGATGTTAATTTTATAGTTGGCCAGGGAGTTGAAGGTGTCCAATTCAGCGACAATATGAGGAATAGAAACCAAAGGGTCAGTAATCGTGCACATCATGTCATCGGCGTATATGGCTAGTTTATGGACCTCGTCCCCCACCCGTATGCCCTTAACCATCGGATTAGCCCGGAGCGCATTAGCCAGGGGCTCTAACATCATGATGAACAACAAAGGGGACAGAGGGCACCCCTGCCGGGTACCATTGGACAGGGGAATTCTCTCCGACAAAGTCCCATTGACCCGTACATAGGCCGAGGAATTAGTATACATAGCCCTCACCATCCGTACAAACCCCGGACCGAGCCCCACAGCGGAGAGAAGGCGAAAAAGAAAGGGCCAAGAGACCCTATCAAACGCCTTCTCCGCGTCCATAGATACCAGCAGCATGGGGAGTCGACGATGATGCGACCAGGCGAGAAGATTGACAATCTTAATCACGTTGTCCCTGGCCTCCCTCCCAGGAACGAAACCGACCTGGTCCCCATGAATAAGGGACGGGACAAGAGGCTGCAACCTAAGCGCCAGGACCTTCGCCAGAATCTTCAGGTCAGAGTTTATGAGGGAGATGGGCCTGTAACTACCACACAATTCGGCGTCCTTACCGGGTTTAGGAAGGACCGTCACATGGGCAGCATTAGTGTGGGGGTCTAGTGGGCCACCTTTCGCTAGCGCGGAGAAGAGAGAAACCATATGAGGACCCAGAACCGGGAGAAACTTCCGATAATACATAGGCGTAAAGCCATCCGGGCCAGGGCATTTACCCCTAGGGAGGGACTTAAGCGCCGCCGAAATCTCGTCGAGGGTAACGGGCGCGTCCAGGGCAAGCCTATCCGCCTGGGACAGCCGACGATGGAGGTGTTTAGCCAAATAAGAATCAATTATCTCCTCGTGAACATTACCGGGCCCCGGAGGCGAAGGGAGGTTGTATAAGTTGCTATAAAAATCATGAAAGCAGTTAGCAATTTTCGTAGACTCATAGTGAAGGGAGCCAGACGAATCCCGAATTTTATGTATGTGAGAAGCCGAACGCTTAACCCGTAAAGCACGCGCCAAAAGCTTACCCGGCTTGTCCCCAAGTTCAAAAAACTTGCTTCGGGTGAGAAAGAAATTCCTACGAACCCGAGTGTCGAGCAAATCAGACAGCCGTGATCGCAAGATCCTAAGCTGATCCATCAATTCAGGGGCCATGGTAGATTTATGGCGCAACTCGAGTTCCGCAATTTGACGCGTCAAAGCAACCATTGACGCCTGGCTAGCACGTTTCAGCCTTGCACCCAGCTGGATGAAGCGACCCCTGATGACAGCCTTATGGGCCTCCCAAAGCGTATGAACCGAGGTATCATCCACAGTGTTTTCGCTAAAAAACTGAGTCAAGTGGCCAGTAAAATCTGCGACATATTGTGGAT
>VKOC01001122.1:0-132189 GCA_009364415.1 Spea multiplicata | reverse complement strand
TAATATATTGGGGGTTTTTCTATTTTTAGCCTCCAAAAGCCACATGATTTAAATGATTTATATCATAAAAATGATTTCTAAATTGACTAAGTCACTTCCTTTTATCTCCTTATTTTTTCTACAGATTTTACCATAACCTTTTTCTCCATCGGGAGATCTGAAATGCTATTTAGAACAAGAAGAAGATCTGAGAACTCCTAATGAAAGCTAAAATCTCAGGGGAGGCTGAGCCATTTCTCCTTGTTCTGGATTTCTTTGCCATGGAACATGCTCTGAAATTCAAACACTTTATTAAGAAAAAAAAATGGATGTTTTTTAATCATACCATAAATATTCTCGTACTTCTTTCCCTGGTATAAAGTAAAACGAGCTTATAACTAACATCTGACAGTCCTTACCTGGAAAAGCTGTTGCGCAATACTTTGAGCCAATATACTATTTTAAAGGAGACACCGAGTGGGATTAAACTAATATTGACTCACTAAAGTGGGCATTTCACCAAAAACGTATGGACGAATTAAACATAGAAACATAGAATGTGATGGCAGGGAAGAACCATTCCACTAATGGAATGATGTAAGCGTAAGGTCCTTATGAGTCCTTGATCTTGTCTAGCCCTAGATTCTCATATTCCGTCTGGTTGTCTATCTCATGCCTATGAGTCCATCAGAGGGATCCAGATACTATGCTGGCCAACATGGCTAGCAAATATTTATTTAAAAATGAGGATTGTCGCTAAAGGGTAACCATCCTTCTGTGCCCATCAAGAGTGGACAGAAGAAGCCCATACCCAAGATCAAATCCTTGCTCCAGAAGTTGAGCTGTCATCCGACATTTTGGGCGTCTGGAACAAAATCATGACAATTTCCTGGTATGTGTTTAGTAAATGGTCTAACTATTATACATAATTTCAATGTAGTGTTGTCTTCTTACCAAACGAATCGTTGACCATTCACAATCCACATCATATGATTTACTAGAACTAGTTCAACTGGTAAAGTATTTATGCCTTCAGGGTAGATTTAGAAGAAGCATAACTAAGACTTAAAATTCATGCACAATAACTAATATTACAGCTAGTCAATAAATAGGCTGCAAAGAGTTTGATGAAAGGATGGCATTCGTCTATTTTGCACATCAGTCAATCAAAAACCAAACAGAATAGCACTTCTTAATTAGTCATTAATTATGATCACTGGTTCTGAGCCGGAATGATTAGTCGGTTTTAGGAGGTGCTATCTCCAATTAATGCCTTGTATTGGAATCATATGTCCTGCTGGGTCACAAGTCCTTAATCATACATCACAGTGTGTCATTACGAATTAACACTTCGTCTGCTGTCACTGCAGATGCACAACGGGGATCCAAAGCACCCAAAATATAAATTCACTGTCTCCTATATCTACATATCTTATGGTGACGTCTTATTTTTTTAAGAGCCTACTTTAGCATGTTTTTAAATTTTGACTTTAAAAAAAAACAAAAGCAAAAAAAACACACCATAAATGTTTATTTTTGTCCTCTACTGCTTTATTAAAATTGTACACATTACAATAGGTCAAGATTATGTTTTACTACCTTTGATTTGTGTATCGCTTGTTTATTTTCAAATTATATATATCTATCTATACAGAATACTATCCAGTAGGTATGTTACTTAGACTTAGTAGCTGTCTATGAAGGTTGCAAATGTGGCAGGACAAGTTCTAGGTTCAGACAGCTGGGTTGAGCTCCACGACGCATGTATTTTCGGAGGTCTCAGCAGATCACTGAGCGTTGTCTCATCTCTAGTGACCTGTGCAGAAAGCCACCTAGGATCTGTCTCCAGGGTCTCTTCTTCAGGAGATCACTTTTATTCCTTCTTTGATCCCTCTTTGCAAAAGCATAGCTCTATGCTCTACTATTTAAAAAATTAAATTCATTGGGTTTTTTCCCCTCATGGCATCTTGATTTTGATTCTTTCACACCATCTTATTTATGTATATGATCCTATATTTATCACATATCCATTCTGAAATAAGAACTGCCTTCTTGAAAAAAAAATAAAAAAAAATATGTTCAAATAATTAAATATTTTGGAAGACAGATATCTGTTTTGAAATCTGAACTGCATTATTAATAATAATTTAAAAAAATAAAATAAATCAAAATATTATTACTTTATTATTTATTGAAGATAGAAGACCAAAAATGTGTTAAATAATAGTGCTCATAGCAAGGCTGTTACGCTTTATTGCCCTGAATATTTCAAATGACTTAATTGATCTCAGATTCTTTGAGCTGCCGACTGAAATATGCCGTAAGCATCTGTCACTGGGCTCTACTAATGCACCTGTTATCATTTACCTAAAATAAAATATATTTTCCCATGTTTAGAGCAGATAAACTCTTCAACCAAAATGATGTCAGAAGCTAAATCATGATTGACTTAATTTGCACACGTAGCCAGCGTAAATGAAAATTTAATCTTCGATAAACATGTGGACGAAATACTAAATTATCTACAACTTGTCTTGTAACAAGCTAGCCTTTTAATCCCCAAGAACAGACGTTTACACTTCAATTTTATTTTCATTCGGTCTATATTTTTAGTAAATAGTCGTAGCCGTATATTTAAATGGCATATGACAATCTGTTGTTTATATATCCTTGTGTCTTATGTAGAAAACTCTAATATATAATGTTGGGTTTTTTTGCTTGTTTTATTTGGAATACCATGACCTATAAAGCTATTAAAATGTGTAAAGAAAATGTAAAAATCCAGTACTCCGAGGATAGACAAATGAATCTGTTTAGGAATTAGCATGAATGTGTATGTGTAAGGATGAATGTGTATGTTTAAGGATGAATGTGTATGTGTAAGGATGAATGCGTATGTGTAAGGATGAATGCGTATGTGTAAGTAGTGTGAGAGGGAATGTGTGTGAGAGGGAGTGTGTGTTAGCAAGTATGAGTAAATGTATGTGTAAGCATGTGTATTGTTGTATGTATGTTAGTGTGAGTGTGTAAGGGTGTGTGCAAGTGTGTGTGCTTATCTGTGGCAGTGCATAAGTTGGGGTGGTAAGAGATGCCACTCTTCGCCCTTTCCCATCCTCTTGGAGGCTAAGCCTATTTACAAGCCAACAGCACTTCCCTGGATTAAATCTCCATGGGGCAAGGCAAGCCCTGGGAACTTTCCAGGTTCACATGTAAATATATTATTTAGGGTTGGGAAAAATATTCTTTAATTGTTTAGTTAATGAAATAGATGTGTTAGAAAGTATATATCTTTTATTATCAACCTTCCTATCCGTAAGACATAATGTTAAGAACAGAAAAAGAAAAAAAAGTAAAAAATGTCTTTGCTTATAAAATGGTTAAGCAAACACAGCCAATTACAAAATAATCAGAGATATTAAAAAGTTCCGTCCTTCTCGCTAGATATTACAAATTTCAAACAACTATTCAAGAAAAAAAATCTGCGGACATGATGTCTTAGGAGACTCAACATGTCTTTGTGTTACGACATTCCAACACACATACTCAGGAAATGAGAAAAAAGGAGAGATTTGATAAAATAGATGCTCTGAATATTTTCAGTAATTCTACAGGAATGCCAGAAATAAATAGCAGCTCTCTGCCTGTCTGCAGCTAGTCTCTACTTAAGGTTGGAAAAAATACAGAATAATTCCTTTGTTTTATTGTATATTTTACACGCATTACCTCCACACAATTCAGAACATCATACTTTTGGTGTTTATATAGCATACGTGTCAAAAGCGTGAATACGATCTATATTGCTTTGCTAGTGAGATCAGTGAGACTACGTCTGTCTATGTAATAATCTGTTTAAAATACATGGCAAAGAAAATGGGTCATGAAATATTTATATGACGATCCACACTCAAACACCACCCTGAGCGGGTTATACATGGCATAATGTGAAAGCAGAGGGCCAGAGCCTCAGATCTAATATAAGGAAGCGTTACTTTACTGAGAGAGTAGTAGAAACATGGAACAGCCTCCCAAAAGTGTTAGAGACTAATACAGTGAGGGAATTTAAACATGCATTGGATCTGCGTATGGATATCCCGAATCTAAGATGAGATCAAGAATGAGGTTTGAGTCTTTACATTAGGATAATTGGGCCAAATGGTCCTTTTCTGTTGCAAACCTCTGTTTCTAAACCCGAATTATGTCCGTATTAAGTTCCTTTCCTGTAGCCCTTCATAACATGTACATGTACACCATCAGTTCATACAATGGGTCTGTTCATTTTAAGGCTATCTGTAATTTTTTGCAAATCCTGCATTTTTCCATTCTACACATTATGTAAGCTTATATATTTAGCAATTAAATTAAGCAATAGACATGCATTATTATTATTATTATTGTATTATTATTATTTATATTGTTGTTGTTTTTTATCATCATCATTATTATTTATTGCTCTATGTGGCACCATTATGTTCTTCAGCACTGTACAACGGGATATCCCATTGCCTAAATATACTTCTTAACATCGCCTTTCAAGATCTGCTTGATTATTTAACCCATTATGCTATCTCTGCTTTATTGTTAAGTTGCTGATTGTTGGTGATTGGTTTAGGTAACTTTTGTAAGGGTGGCGAAGAGACGGGATTAACAACTGATTAACAAAAGAAAATTATTATTGTAAAAATGTGATGTGAAGGTTCCCCTTTAAGTCAATGTTCACGTGCTGTATTATGCATGAAGCGGGTTCTGATGCCCTTCGAGACCAGGCAGTAACTTCCAACACCAGCCTTGTATCAGAGATACATTTCCAAAAAACATGATTCAGCTTCTGTAATTCTTTTTTAGAAAACAGATAATTTAAGGTCTATGAAGATCTTGTTTTACTCTACATAGAATCATCGTCTATTGAATTTGATTGAAATTGTGAATTGTTTGTTGCAATTGCTTGCAATTCAGTTAAATTATTTGCTTAATTTGTTGTTTTTCTTAATTAAATGTTTCTGAGTGTCCCAACTTGTCTTTAATTTTAGACATATTTTTTGAAAGATCTCATCTGGAATCATTAATGCTTTGTAACAGATGATCTGCTCAACATTCTAATAAACGGTCCCAAAACTAGTTATGGAGTCCTCATTTTCAGACTACAAAAAAACTACCCCAAATCCTTTTTTCTGTTTTATTGGTGGAATCTTACCGTATTTTGGTAGCGCTGAAACCCCTCTGCAATGATCCAAACATTGTAAAATGACAACTTGGCAGCTAAAAGCACACAATACAGTTAGTCGCTGAGCAGGGCTCATATGAGCAGTTGATTCATAGAGCTAAATCGGAAATGTGACCTTTCAATAACCTGTGTGTATGCTGCAGCAATTAGTACAATCAGTAATTGCTCAGATGTGAGTGTAAGGACGTGAATGATTAAATATGCTATGGCATTGAATTGTAGACTAGTTGTCTAATTACTGAATGCTTTTTTTAGCAACTGTACGAGCATGGCGAGTTGTCACTAAAGATAACTTTAATGAGATAGTGGTAGATACATAGAACAGCCTCCTAGCAGAGGTGGCAGAGGCTAAGGCTGTGAGGGAATTCATATGGGCATGGGATAGACATATGACTCCTGAATCTAAGGCAAGACCAAGGACTGATTAGGGTCTTTTCATCAGGAAAAATGGGCAGACCAGATGGGCCAAATAGGTATTATCTGTCATCAAGTTCTATGTTTCAGAGATTGGAGAGTGATTATGCAATAGTTCAACAAAGAGTGACTCCTGCATTTTGATTGATCATTCAACACACACTGAATCTAGGATCTGCAGCAACTTGATTGGCTGCCGTAAGAGAAATGAGATATAACATTTTCTACAGCTGGTTTACAGTATTAGGAGGTGTGTTATTCAACACAACAAAACAAAACAACAAAAACTCACTCCCCTAGTGCACACAACCCGGGGAAATCAGTAAACTAATCAAGACTAACGCACGTCGCAAGTTGATATGGATCCATCATTGGATTTCACTGTGTTAAAATCACCACACAGTAATCACCAGATAACACCATCATTATGTCTGCATTTCATTTAAGTTGCCTGTGATAACACCATGCATGAAGGTAGTGGAGACTGTACTATGAGTACCAGAAAGGCCACTTTAATTATCATAAGAGGTTAGGGGAGGATTGAAACCTGACTTACCAACTGCAACACCAACTTCCAACTCCATAACTTACAATCCCTGACCAGCAAGGACACGCCACCAGCCTGCTGTGTCATAGGAAACAAAAAGTTAGCAACCGAAACCCAAGGTGAGAAGAAGGGACGTATGTTGCTTGCTTGCTTTCCAATATGGCACTGACTATGGTCACCAAAGGGCGCCCCAACCTCAACATACCAACAACCTAACACACAGCACTCACCCAAACACATGCCCGGTCCACTAAGCTACAGTGTATTAATTCCCAGGGCCTGCACTAGTCTGAGGATCAGTCCTTTTATTCTTTATGTATTAGCTTTGTTACGTCATAGATTGTCATATAGGACACATAAGGCTTTCAGAGGTCTAATTCTGGAATCTGGATAGAGGCCAGTTCAAATGTTTTTTATATCCAGGCAATAAATGTCAAAAATGATTTAACTGAGAAGTCCTAAGGGTCACTCTTTTTAATATGAACTTATCCACAGAGCCATTACTAGGGCTCCATGGGTAGCGGTCAGGATCCCAGCGGTCAGGGTGACACTCCATGCACTTCTCAAAGTGGAAGAAAACAGAAAGTGCGCACATGAGTATTGCCTAAAAGTCTCTCAGACGCACCCTTCATCTTTCAGCACCTTGGGCAGCTGCCCCCTTGCCCCATGAAACCTACAGCCTTGCTCATCGGCTTGCCCGTCTGCCCATTATATGAATATAGACCCACATATTGAAGTTTAAGATGGAGCAATGCGCCACACCTTACCAAACAATGCTTTTTGTTTCCTACTCTCTGGATCTTCAACAGCTTAAATATGTTAACATATGGAGCTTTTAGTATTTGTTTTGTAAGCTGCTCCAGGCCTGAATGTAGAGTATTTTTTATCTACGTACAAGGCATATGTTCGCTATTGTGAGAAGTCCAAATTCTAAAGCAAGGAACAAAAGAAAAAAAAAACCTGACAAAAATAACATCTTCCCTTCCTAATATTCTATTTATCTCCCTGTATCTATTTTTTTTAATGAGTCCTCTAAGCAATTCAAATTTATTGATATATGTGCAACCTTTCCATACGCTAAGCGATTCCGCAGAATACGTCAAAACAAATAGTCATTGTTTAAGATAAATTAACATCAATCTGTGCGGCAGGTTTTTCGGTGAATGCTATGACTTTGAAACTACTGCCATCTATCACTCATATGCTATCACAGCTCAAGGAGGTCTTTGGATGACAAAAAGGAACATTACATTACACATCGGAGCTGACCTTATACACAAAACAAATGTGTTATTCTTCCAACACAGGCGGATCACGAGAAACTCAATAAGGACAGGGAAAAAATATTCTGAGACTCAGATTTAATTGTATTTTATCAAATCTTTGACTCCTGGGGTGGAAAGTTGGAATTCAAATATTTATGTAAGCATGTGGCATGCCGACATTGTCTATAATAGATACAAGGAAATGTTAATATTAATTGATACTTTTCTTTGGCGTTTTGTTACATAGGCAAGCATAAATTGTTTGTGTAAAACTGTATCATTTTATGTCCTTATTTAACAGTAACAATTATATCCGGTGTAGGCTCCAGTTCGCTGGATTTTAATTTGATCGTTCCATAAAAAAATGATATCACCTCTAAGTATTTAAGATTGAACAAAATATTTATACAAGCGCTTAGTTCTGGACCATTAAGTTATGGCAGATATGAGGCAGGGCATTTCCGTGGTTTGCTTGCATCATGACCACTTAAACATATAGATGAACAAATTGGATTATAAAGGATTCGTTCTAAACTATGGCATTGACCCTGGAATTAGCAAAACCTTTTCCAAAGGACAATTATAACGCCCAGAGGTTAAACTTTCTCAATTAGTAGGCAATAAATCAATAAACGCATCTTGTACTCATTATACTTTGTGAAGTTGGTTCATGTTAGGATTTTTTTTTTTGTTCTTAAGACTGCAGTGGATGCATGGAAATGGACTCTATCCATAGCAGTAGATGCAATGGATACTGGAACATTTGGGATTTATTGAAGTAAGACAATTAGTAGACATGAAGTGGAAAAAGGACAATGGGGAAAAAAATCTGCCCACCTCCCAGTTTGATTTGGAGAAACTTTATCGGTAAATTTCTTGGAAGTCCTGCTCAAATGACCAATGTTTTCAGCATGTAGAAATCACAAGAATAACAAAATGGGTACAAAAATGTGGATTTAATAAAGAGATAAGAATGAAGGCTTTGACATGAAACCATCACTAAGTTAATAACTTTGTATGTACAGCTCAGGGTAAGGACCCCCAATGTGAGTTTTGGTGGCTACCATAGCCTTTTTGTTAGGGCAGGTCTCCATAAACCCCTAATTTAATTTGCATGTGAGTGCATCTCATCGCTTAGGGGGACACTCTGTTTGCTGGGATTTCTTTTTGAGGTACCTAAACTTTGGTAACATTCTTCAATCCAACATGGACTTAATAGTATGCAAACACAGCGATGGCTATAACTTCAACCTGTATGTGATGAGCTGAATTTCACAATACTATGAGAGGTGGTTCATCACAAACAGGAAAAAAAACCTTTTTATATTTTTATTTTTATTTTTATTTTTATTTTTATTTTTATTTTTATTTTTTTTTTTATTCTACTATGTAGTTCCTAGTAGTAGCAATACTCCCATGAATAGTTTACGCACCCATTGAGTTTACTTGAATAAAGTATGTCCTAATTGATTTTTCCCATAGTACTTGCCTCTGTATCCTTTAAAAATTCCAGTAAAAGAAAGTAAAAAAAAAAAAAAACCAAGAAATTGGTAGCGAAGGGGTTATTGATTTATTTGATGGAAACAGAATTGTTTCCTCTTTTCCTCACACCTGCTTGGAATCAACTTAAACAGGAAGAGAGAAATCTAATTAAGACAAATAACAAACCCTATTGTGTGATAGCGTGCTGTTGCAGTGAAAGGTGTGGTTGGAATATAGTAACAGCTGTTGAGCGGTTCATTGTTGGCATGAAGTAGATCCTTGAAATATTTTTTTCTTTTGTAAATCTCTGAAAAACATCGGAAAAGCGAGGGGCTGTAATATCAGGCAAATGTTGATCTCATATTACAGTAGGCTAACCAGTTTCAAGTTTTTGAGTTGGAAATTTAAAAAATGGACCAAACTGCAGCCTCGTTTGTTATGAAAACCAAAATCACCAGGATGCATCTAAACTGGGAAACTGGCAAACTAGAGATCCGTCTCATAAACGTGTGTAAAAAGGGTTTATTCATAAAACTCCCAGCTTTGGCATTCAAACCATTGGTCAAAATCTAAGCTTAACTCATCGTGTGGAAGCCAATGCACTTCAAGTCTAGAGAGTACCCTCATAGTTAGCTGCTGCGGTACGTGAACGATGAAGCCAACAACTAGGTCATGATGACAAAAACCATCAGATGGTTGATATACCTGTATATGGGAAAAAAATGTTGCGTTTTAAGATATCAGATCATCTATTTTTTATTTGGTTCCTGAAGTACAAAAAGCTCCTTTTATCATTTTCAGATAGGTCATTAGAGGGGGTCGTCAGAAGCCAGCTCACTGGCAGGGTCATCAACTGTTATATCTGTATGTGTAATCTTTTATGTGTTATGTATTTGTTAGCCACCCCATATTTAAATTGTACAGTGCTGCAGAATATGTTAGTGTTTTATAAATAAAGAAGAATAGCAACTATCAGGGAATTAAACTGTTGGGGTATCCCTAGGTTAGTGGAGTAGTTTGGTTAAAGTTGGCCCATGATGGGGCACCAGTTTCCTCAAACACATAACTTTGTGACTAGCGTCCCCTCTGCTGAGTGAAAAGATATAAAATCATGCCCCTCTACTACTACTTTTAAGGATGTGGAGCGTTGGATAAGGTTGGTATTGTCGTTGTGCCAGCTAGGCAGTACCTAGGCAGAAGATGATGCATTTAAAGAATTTAAGTCTTAACACTATTGTACTTAAACTTCTAATAACAAATAACCGTAGAACATATATCGCACATTTTTACAACTGTGATATTATGTAAATCCGAGACCTGTCTTATTGCTTTCCTTTTTATTTTGAAAAAAATCTTTTCAAAAGCTGAACATTTTTTTCACTAATGGTCAGAAAACTCGAGTGCCAAATTCCACTGCCTAAATCTACTCACAGGTAACAATCAAAAGTCATTCTGTTAATTGACGAGTCAATCAAACAACAATGAGAATTGTTGAAATGCGTATTGATGTCATGAAGCTAAGAAACAATGAGTAGAAAATGTCATTTAAATCTCAGATGAGGTTATGAATTGCCTAATTTGTTCATGTTTGTACCACGTTATTGGAAAAAATAATTTTTGTATGATATTTACGGCATTTACAAAGTTTTTCTTTAAGTATAGTTGTTTGACATTTTCGTGAACTCTGAACATGGCGTTGGCAAAGTTTAAAATGCCGCTCACCCCCCGGCGTCGGCAGGGGGGGGGGGCGGCATTTTAAACTTCGCCCCAGGCGGCATTAAGTCTTGGGCCGGCCCTGGGGACAAAACAGCACAAAGAAGGAAGGCAAAGCAAGGCAAACAGTTTAAACAAGTTTTGTATTTTAAATTGTTAAAATGCACTTTTTAGCCTTCTGTACTCTTTGGCAACTATCTCCTGATTCTGTATAGTAGATGTTCTTTATAGCTCTATGGCCCAATAGTCTCATTTATAATACATTTGTTTAAGATAACACCCAAATCTTTTTTAGCTTTTTAATGAAATATTTGCATGTGAAGCAGTAACGTTCAAATCCTCTGTGGGTACAATTAAGTTAAATTGCACTTCACTTCTGTCTGCAGGAATACAAATGAGTGCAATATGTTGCACATTGTGTTGATAATTTACATCTTTACATTCAAGGTATATTTTCCAAATCCGACAATGTGGGCGAAAGTGTCAATTTTTGTATGTAACGTACAGGGTTAAGATTTCTGATAAAAAAAGACATTCAGGTGCAAAGCTTGAAAAGTGACTTATCAACTTATCACCATACAGCACTAAGGTAAATGCTGATGCTATACAAATGAATGTACTATTAAAACATTGCGCCAGAATCATTTTTATACATAACATGCCATGTTTATAAACCTTTAAAACAATGCTTTTTTATTTCTATAGCGCCAACAATTTCCGCCGCACTTCTTACGGTCCATAGATTGAAAGGGTCTGACTAGAACTAGAACTGAGAGACTAAGACAAACTGATACATTAGGTAAAAAGGGCCCGGCTCAGAAGCTTACACTCTAGAGGATTGCACATGATATACAGATGTACACTGTAGATAGACAAAGGCTGGGACCTGTATCTCTGATTGGACGATGTCACCAGAAGCATGGACACTTTTGCGGATGTTCAGCGGGAGGTCATGTCCACCGAGATGCGAATGAATAAAGAAAACTTAAGACTTAAGAACTAGAAGTTGGTATGCTAGGGAAGAAGCAGAGCTGTCAAGACACAGAAGAGGAGAAGGTAGGGAGACATTCAGAGAGTGAGAGAGATAGAGTGAATGAGAATGAGAGTGTGAGAAAGAATGAGGACATTCGACAACCAATCTTGTTTATGAAATTATAAAGCGGATTTTCATATGAAACGATTGGGCAGGAAACATAATCCGTTGCATGGGCCACCAAAAAAAAATTGTTTACTTGTTATGTCCTGTTTACCCATTTTACAGAGCTTTACATGATGGTGCTATACAAAACAATAAATAATAATAATATCATTGACTTGATTTCAGTGATATCCAGATAAAAGTTGTTTTGCCAAAAAAAGCACTTCAGGAGATAAATAATAAGAAAATTAAAATATTCAGATTAAAGAGCATGTACACCAACAAAGTGGAAAAAATACCAGGCGTCTTTGACAATTTTTTTAGCAGGACTTCATCAAACCAGTTACCCTTTCTTTATGTAAGCCTTTAAGACAGATACTTGAATTAATCACCTACTGTATCTATGGAAGCCGAGCTCCGCTCATTCTATTTTACATTTAATTTCAGTAATACAAATGGAATTTTAAATTCTAATCTAACAAAAGTATATATAATTTCATATGTGTATAAAACTAATTGTTACACCATAATTCATAAGACTAAGTAGAATACTATCTTGAATAAAATGTTCCGTCCTGGAAGAATTTAAACCAGTATAACGTCATTACGTACTAATAGAGCCACTTAATTAATGAATTTTCAGTTGTATTTCATGGAGTGAAAAAAATCAACATTAAAATGTTTAATGGAGGTGGAGATTAATTTTCTAACTATGCACTATTTAATGTTTGAATACATTAGAATATTTAATCATGATTAAGTGAATATTCTTTCTGCAAGACGAACAATGCTAAATTTGTGCTGTTAGACTACACAGCTTTTACCTTCCTAACTTTGCAGGCTTCGGTGATTCTAACCTTTTGGGCTTGAAATTTCCTGCAATACATCCTGACCTTTAACGGGTCATCTTAGACTTTGAGGTATACAAAACAAGGAGTCAATGGGTGGATTTTGAATTGTCCCCAGCACTTTTATCAAATACAGCGACATGGTACACGGCAAAAAAAACTCACCATTGTTATCATTGTATTCTACAAATAGACGGTTAATAACAAATAACTACAAAATAAAAAATCCAACAGCTTTACTGCCATCTAACCCAGTGGGTTAAGTTTACTTTCTTTGTTGCCTTATTACCCTACACACCAGTAGAATGACCAAGCCTCCAATATTGAGAACATCTATAACCACAACATTTTTTGAGCACTGCTCCACTGTCCTGAATAGCTTTCCAAGTGCCCTGTTTTTTTTTGGCCAGTTAAAAGGCCGATTGGGGAGATTCTCCACTCTCCCCTGACCAGCCCAGGGAGCTGTAAAGTCAATGGAGGTCTATGCTGCAACTCCCATGTGGCCATTCGGGCAAGGTGGGCAGGTAGCCATGCTTTGTCCCTACCCACTTGTCTTCTGGCCCTCCACTTGCCGCACCCCCAACACAAATGTGTAGATTTGGACACTTAAAATGTTGTGTGGTTTGTCTCACAGCTGCATCAATTCAGGCTTTACTTTTTGGTTCACCCTTTCACACGTTCTCTATATGTTTCTCAACCTTCTCTGCCAACCACTTCCGCTTCTGCTTCTTCATCTTCTCCTTTCTCGTCTCTCATCTCTCATCGCTCGTCTCTTCAATCTTCGCTCCCTGATCCTCCAAGCAGGAGATAGTGAAGGAGAGTGTGAGAGATTGAGAGAGTAAGTCAGAGTGAATGTGGGCACCAGCTGCCCCATTCATGCCTCCATCTTTAATGCTGAGTGTCAGGATATGACATCATATTCTGGTGCTCTGCCTTTTTGTTAGTAAGCCAAGTAGGGAGCCCTACCTTTTAACTTGCCCATTGAACAGTGGCTCTACAGGCTCCTTGCCATACAGTAGGGGAGCTGCCAGACTCCTTGACCTGCTAACCTAGTCCACTGGCTCCAACACATGCTATAAATTACATGCTATAAATTATTTGCAATGCAAATTCACAACTAGTGATCTCTCTTTAAAGTGCACTTCCTAAAATACTTTTAAATTGGAAAAAAAGACTTTTCATATTTATCACATATTAATATAACTTCATCACATTAATTAAAGGGCATCTGTCACTTAAACCGTGTTTAATGTTATGCTTTCAGCTTTAAAAACTTATTTAAATGATGTTATTAGAAATGAATTTAAACATGGTAGCTCCAAGAGCTGATCCCTTGGAAGAATCGTCATGCAGCCCCATATGTAGAGATTTGCAAATGAAGTGCTATAATGAATAATAATTATTTTGAGTGACAGCCGTAATTATGATGCCGCAATAGGGAAAGAACCAAAACATTTTATACTTTTTACATTAATTTAAGTTATGAACTTTAAACAAGTGCTCTACATAGGTTTCCTAAGCCTTGTTGAATATTTTTATGGGGATCAAAGCCCCTGGCTGGTTTACTTTGATCATTTAAGGCCGGTAATTTAAGCATTTGTTGTGTTTTTTTTTTAATAGGTGCTGTTTCTCTATAACAAGTCATATTAATCACATAAAAACAGCATACAATTTTTTTCAAATAATATCTTCCGTTCTTAGTCACATGACTTAAGCATTCCCTGCCAAATTATCAATAAAGCAAAGCTAGACCTATTTTAAAAAATATATTTTTAAGGATGCTTTGGGTATTTGATACAATGGAGAACAATGTTTCAAATGTTGCATTTAGGTATAAAAGTGTTAAATTCAACACAGTATGCGCAAAAGCACCTTTAAGTCTGCTATTTCATTTTTCTAATCCATTTTCTAATTTAACCGGGATATATAAATTGAAAAGTCAGTAAAATTACATGCCATGCAATGCATTTGATGTTCAACAATAAAGTAACATGTGAAATCAATACCTCGTATTTCCTTTGGCTTGTCCTGTTCACCTGTCTGCAGTGATAAAGGCCTGTGGAAAACGATCCGAAGAGAAAGACGTTATTAAAGTTATATCAAAAATGTGCATTAATATTTCCATCTAACAGCCTCACATATGCTGTTTGGAGTTGACTCGCTTTATCGAATATTCTCTTAATCTCTACCCAAACCTCTGAACAGTTTTGTTAATTTAATAGTTAAAACATTTCCAATTTACTTTTTTTTCGATGTTTCTATTTATACGTGCATTATAATTGCAGCACATATGCTGCTCAGAAATAGGTAATATTAAATTAGTGTTAAAATAATGGAAATTAAAGAAAGGCACTGCAGCTGTCAAATATGAAATTATAAGAGACAGAGCTGGACTGGGGAGGAAATGCAGCCCTGGCACTTTAAGGCCAGTGGGCGCTTAATGACCATACCTGGCTATTTTTAGCCTCTGACTACTCAGAGCCCTACCTCTTTTTGGGGGGAGGGGCATCTTGAGGGGTGGTCCCAAACATTTTAACTTTGTATGGTGGGGGGATGAAAAATGGGCGGGGAGTGGGTGTGCCTAAACACCACTCCCGTTACCCAGAGATTTAGGGCTGGAGAACCCAATCTGACGCTGTTGGCCAGAAGCCCACCCAGCATTTCCCCGGGTGGCTAGATGGCCAGTCCATGCCTGGGTCTGATGAACCCGGGGCCCACAGGCCATTTCCCGTGGGCCAGATTACAGACACATTCTAAAATGCATTGATTCAAGCCACATAAATAATTTCTGCCCACTTTATTGGTTATCAGCACCTAATTGTATTTTTTTTCTCTCTTCTGAATTAAATATGTTTGCATTTAATTAGGTTGGCCGCGTTTCAAACACATCCCTCTGGTATTGGCACTTTCTTCAAAAACTGCTTACACTGCTGAGATCTGCACAGAACTGAAGTGCGGTTTTAATAATGTGCCATTGTTTAGTGTGGCTTCACGCTGCTCGTGTTTAAAAACAAAAGAATATTCAAGAAATCATTATTTTACACCAGCGAAATGCGATTTATACCTGACTGCGTAAAAAGGCTTTAAAGTCAAACCCTTCGTATTTGTGTACGTACCTCTCAGGTGTGCCGATCGAAGACCTTCTGTCCCTCTCTCCTCACCAGAAATCCTTGGTTTCTCGGAACTGGGAATGTCTGCTGTGAATGAGTGTTTCACAGCGTTCTACAGCCATAAATGTCAAAAAAGTGTATAGAAAATCTATAAAAAATGCAGAAATGTATAAATTAAGCTGGGTAAATACAAAGTATTTTTGTTTTCTCAATTTCTTTGCAGGAATGTGTTTATAATGAAGTAATAAATAGGTCACAAAGTAACGTGAAAGGTCTTGGTAGCAGTCTGGCCTCCTAGTCCCACCACCAACCACCCTCTATAAAAAAAAATGTGTTCCTCTTTGGCCATTTGAAAATCGAGCAACGCTAATGTAATGCAGAACCCACGGTGGGTACTCATAAGGGAATTTACTAAATTGCTCGGAGACCAACGTAGCTTGAAAAATCCAATTTAGTTATCCAGTAGAAGAATACAGATGCCAAAAGCAGTATGCCACAATGCGGATAACGAACATCTAGAACAATAAAATGCGCTCGTGTCGATATGGCCATGTCAACTCTACTCTGAATTCAAACTGTACAAATATGCCAATTCACTTTAAGAATTCCAGGTGAGGTCATGCAGCTAAGAACACAATGTATGTCACGTTTTGACTCGGTTACCAGGGTTCTCTCTCATTTACATATACCCAATACGTTATACATAGCATAGCACAAGGTTGGGATTGCATGAGTTGGGGAGTCCCATCTAAACACAGATGGTTAGATCTTATAAGGTCAGGATAATAACAGCTCTGGCCCATCCAAGCAAATCTGAGAAAGGCAGCTAGCCGCAAACTTGATATGCTTATGATGCGCTAAAATGTCCATCATATGGAGCCAGCCAAATAACGTAGGCATGTCTGAAAACTATAATGCTTTGAGGTCATAATATGCCAACGCACTTTATGGATTCTAGGCGGAGGCATGCAGATATATCTTTCGGAACCGGCCCATTAAGCAGGGAGACGCTACAGGGAGCCTGATCGCCTAGTAGGGTTATTGGACCTGTGGACCTACAGACCTGGGCCCAGATGGCACGGTTACAATTAAGGACAGTGAGACGGCTTAATGACAATGACATTAAGCCATATTAAGCCATACTCATACAGACTGGTACAGAAGTCTAAGAGGGCCGTGCTCCTGCGAGCTTCCCAGTCACCAATGATCTGAATTCCCTGGTGTCCTATTCACCTGGGATCTGATCAGCTTTTATTCCAAGCAAAGATAAGGTACAGGGCAAAAAAGACCCTTCAGTTTTTTCACACAGGCCCACTTGGAATTAAGGACGCAGGATGATACCAGCCATAATTCCATAATATTTTTTTTTTTACATTTTCTCCTGGTTGTTAGCTATATTTTTAATCAAAATATTTTTTTAAGGATCTTAGTAAATTTAGTTAATTTAAAAAATATAGGTTTACTTTTATGCATGTTATGCAGAAAATATTTAGATTGTTCTGTAAAGCCCAATCGAACAGGATTATTTCCAACAAATAAAAAATGTTTTCTTGGCTCTGTCCGCTGCAATATATCCGTATAGAACAGAAGATAATGTGTACCTATATTGTGCCAGTAAATCTCCTGGTGTGTTTTACTTTAATTGCGTTAGACCCAATCCCTAAAGTCCATCTCTGTTATTATCGCCCATTATTCACATGGGCTTCCTAACGACCAGTGTTGTTGAAAATTAATTTCTAGGTTTAATGGGGGAACCTGTATGATTGAAACATGTTCTAGAAGATACATGGCAATCCCTTGACACGCATGATCCCAATTGTTTTTGTTAGTCAATGTTTCTTCTCTCTGTTGCAAATAAATACTGACAAATGCTGTCAAGGAAGACGTGAAGCATATGGCACGAGCACAAACTCCATGGCTGCATTTACATTTTGTTCAGAACGTACATAGATCTTGGTTTTTAAAATATATTTCATGGTTTTCTTGAAGAAAATAAAAACCTAGAGACTTATGACATTGGTGTCTATTTTTTTTATGATTTTAGGTCTATTTTTTTTCTTAATTTTCTTATTTTTAATATTTTAATTTGTAAAACTATTTTAAATGCTGGTGGTTTATTTTTCTTTTAATACAATTTTTTGATAGTTTGGGGTCTATTGTTACATCTGCTTAAGCATGCTCTCAAGGGATCCATCAGGTTTTCCTACTGCAAAGCCTACAAATGTAACACTTTTATTATGTTTGATCCATACACTTGGCGGCATTGACTTCCAGGAGGTGGGAAGCCGCTGCTAGCAAAATAACTAAACAAACAGCAAAGCTAATAATGTGAAAACTTTATGTCTGTATATATAAGCTTTTCTTAAAAAAATGGATGCAATATATAATATATTTTAAATATTTATGAAATCATGTATGAAGGTAGCGGTGAGGTACTCTCACAAGCGTGTGCCAGCGGGGCTAAGAACAGCCATTGTTCTTGGCAAAGAATGGTCGGTGTGGTTAAGGTTAAGGCTGATCAGCGTGTTTTCCTTTGTCAGCGTGGCTAACATCAGTGGGTCATTCTAATGAAACGGTCTACCTTTAGGGAAAAATTCTCCCCATGCGAAAACAATGTAGAATATTGAATTCCAGGCCCTGGACTGGTTTAATCTTGTGTTACGCTGACACCACGAGTTCATTTTACTCTATGATGTAGCCGCCTGTAAGTACAGATTTCCCATATCTTCAAAGAATTTCTAGAGATTTGGTTATTTAAATGAAGAACAGGATAAAAAAACGTAGAAGGAGGCTCCATCGGAACGTGCAAGATGCACCACAACCTAGATGGGCCATTAAATTCTATCTTTCAATATGTCAAGGAAGAGTGTTTTGATAGTCAATGTACACGTGAATGTTTACGTTTAAGAAAGAAATATGTATTTGTCTGTAAACTACAAGTCTTTCTGTTTTCATTATAATAACGCTATCAATTACGAAATATAAAAGCTCTTACCACATGGAGGCTGACAAGCTGTTGGGAATACTGGCCAGATGTTTCCACAATTCACAGAGCGGAGCCTTAGACATTCATTAATATATTTTCGTCATCTGTTAAAATATACGTTTATTGAAGATATTTTGCTATTTCCCAACTGATATCTCTATGTTTATTAATGATACTAAGATAATATGATAATATCATTATGACTTAATACCACTAAGTGGGAGCCAAATATTTTAAGCATGCGAGATCTGTCTAAAGTGACATTTATCTGCTATCTATGAATACATATATAAGAAAAATGATAATACCAAGCTAGTAAAGCTATTAGTAAGGGCTTTGAGCAAAACCAGTGGAAAGAATGACCTGAAAGAGAGGGTTGATGGAAAGGAGGACATGGAAATGAGGGGACAGAGAGGCTTAATGTTTAGACCTTGGCTTTGTCCTCCCTTGGAAAGATTTTTGTGGGCACCGTATTACCGTTACCCATGTCTCTCTTGGGAAATCATTTTATATTTGATTATATGTGAGATATAATCAACCCTTCCTAACAACCCCTCAAAATATTCAATATTGATTCGGACTATAGCCGGACATTTTTTTTTATTATTATTAAAGTAACAAAAAGTGTACTGTTCACCTCCCATGGAAATCTCCATGGTCCCAAGAGTTAACTATAAAACATGTGTTTGGCAAGCGTTTTGCACAAACAGAGGAGAACTTTGGATGTCAACATTCCACAAATCGGGAGTTCCCGGCAAGAAATAAATCAAGTTTACAGGTATATACATAATGTAGATACCAAAAGGGCCCATCCCCTCAATCCATGCTGCCCCAGAGAGGTAAAGGCATGCTATGGTTGTATAGTTTAAGAATCTAGCGCGTTCCTTCTCTCTTTTGTCTTGGTAGTGGTTTCTAGAGGATGTATCCCTCAATAAATGAATACATCTCCTCTCTATTAAGCCCCAGAATAGTCTTCCGAAGACCAGTTTTTATAGCCCATGACAGCGTAGATAGATAGAGACAGGACAGCATAAGAAATACCCCCTTTTTCTTTGTTTTCTTCCTAGATTTGCATATAAACCATGCTTAAACCTCAAACAGACACAAGAAGTGTCAAAATAATGCAGAATAAGTGAAATCTTGATTAATAACTAAGTCACATTAGCTAATGTATTCTTCACAGATATAATTCATAAGAAGTGTTTCTGGTTGCTAAATTAAGCAGTTCAATTTATTTTCTACCTCCGAAAGAGAAAACAAAACTTTCTTTGGAAAATGTGGACTTCGTGTTATTGATTTTATTTGCAGCCTTTCTGTTTTTATTTGTATACAGTATACTTTTTGACAATAATATGAGCTGTAAGGGATTACTGTTGTGATCATAGAATCTTAACGAATTGTAATCAATGGAGGCACTTTCCGAACGTGCTCACGAGACGTCTTGTTAGACCCCACTGTAAAGTTGACTGGTGGTCCCTACACACCTCCTGAGAGTGGAGAAAGGGGCAAACGTATAGGGGCATTCTGCTTACATTTACAAGAGGGAAACATAATTATGTAAGCGATCATTCATATGCTTATATATTTAACTTAAATTTAAGTGAAAAATTATGCCAATGGAACATTATATTATATTTTTATCTGTCTTATTTTAAGTAGTGCCAGACTTTCGGCCTAAAAATAAGATAAATATTCTTTATAAGACTGGAATATTTTTCAGTACAGAAAACATTTATGTTTTAAAGATTTTTTTTAAAGGTTTGATGTTGATTACGGTGTTGTTTGATGGCATCTTATGAAGTCTTTTCCCTACTGGCAAAGTCATTTTTTTTTTTTTTACTGTTATATTTTCAAGCAGTGTACAGTTTCAGGCAATAGTGGAGATAGTATAGTTATTAGCCAGAGATTATTTTCTCAACAGAACCCCGCAGTGTCCCCTTTTTGCGGCTTTTGTGACATATTGTGCACAATTATTGATTCACCGGTCCTGAGGTCAGATCTTTTCTCATTCTGTACCTGCCGCATGCGAATGTACATTAGAAATTTGCAGTGCAAATATATATATATATTTTTTTTAAAGAAAATATTTACGTGTAAATCAGGGCCCACTAATTTGGTTAAATCGCAGAGAAATAAAGGTGCAATACTTCTGACATCATTGTAGCAGATGTTTTATTTCTCTACTTGGCAGACAAAAGCAATGAATATTGCAATTCTGTATGGCTTCCAACTTCGGAACGCTATGAGAAGGAATGAAATAACAGTTGTCTTCGAGAAAAGAAAAAAAAAAAAAAAAAAGAAGGAAAATAGCCATTTCTTTTAATCAACAATTTGTATTCGCATAATCTAATTGCTTGCAAAATGTCAAAGATTAAATAAAAATAAATGAAGCCATTCAATCCAGCCGCCGATAACTCTGCCCAGGGTGATGGACTTCAAAAAAAAGAGTTCATGTGATACTTTTGTTTTAAGTCCACTCTGAAGCAGCTACAAGCTGTGTATTTGTTGGCTCATACTGTGTTATGAACAATGAACAAGCTGTTTGAGCCTGCTAAGTATAACAGATCAGTATAAAGCTTTTTTTTTTTGTGTAAGGGTTTCGTACAATCGTTATATAATGATAATTACCTCATTTGATTTTTTTTTTGAGTCGAGACACCTGAGGTGGCGATTCGTTATTTTTTTAAACTCGTAGTTTCATTGCTTGTGGCCTAAATCTACTTCAAATACATCGCTCTTTGGCAATCTAAGAGCGATAAAAAATGGAAGGTAACCTAGAAGATTTTTTCTTTATTACGGAAGAATGCTGTTCTCAGCAAGTAAAAAGCCTCATGTCAGTGAGTAGTCGCTTTTGCTTTTTTCTGATTTTTAATTTCCTCTTAGTAAGCGGTTATTAAGCAAGTCCCCAGTTTCTCTATTTAGAAGGAACATTCTCTACAGGACCTAAATTCTTTTGTCCCTCTTTTCTCCGTCGATTATTTTCTAGGCGCTCAGAACGTTTGCTGGGTATGAGTGTGCCACGGGATTCTACAGCCGTAAAAGCCACAGTAATAATAAATAATAAACTGTGTCCATAAATTAAATACATTATTCTCCTCCTAAAGCCTTACTTGGCAATAAATGTATTTCTATGATTAATATATGATAATATATAATTTTTCTCATCTGTTGCCCTGTAACAGACAAAACAGAAACCATAATTAGCTAATTGATGTTCTCTGGGATATATATATATATATATCTTAATTAAAGAAATCTCATTACATATGAATCTATACTGTGCATTGAAATTATAATTAATTATATAATAGAATTTAAAAAAATATACAGGTTGTCAGTGGCGCTGATGGAGTTATGACATCATTGGTATTTACTACCATAGACTTCTTGGACCACCATTGAAAGAAACCAAACTCCCATAATTACATCAATAATTATATGAAGATTGTGGGCTATGCGTTGCTTCTGTCCCATTTTCAGATTTAAGTGATATAATTATCCATACATGAAGCTATGTCACAATTAAGACAGACAATGTCCTATACCATGAAAAAAATATTTACACAGATCAACAATTTGGTGCTAAAACCACAAATATACATATTCTTAGCATTTATTATATTTAGTTTAAAATTAGGAATATGCATAGTCCAAGAGAAGATAGAGTCTTTTGTCAAGAGCGCAAACTTTTATTGGGGGCAACATCAAAAAGTAAGTTTTATGACTTCAGAGGACTTCCTGGCTTCTTTAGATGGAAAGGAAGCATTCAAAACAAATAATTTGTCTTCAAATTAGGAAATAACTCTTTTTAAGACAATTTACTCAGCAATGAGGTATTGGGCAAAGAATGCCTCTTTCCCATGTACCTTCTTCATCATGGTTGACCTCTGATATGGAAGCCAGGACATGTCATCCTACATATAAGACAAAAGCTTCATGGGACCCTGGAACTGGGCTTCTATTTCAATTTCAGCGACCAGAATATGATTTAATTTTTAATTTGTGCTTTAACTGCCAGTACCTATTTCCCATAGTCTGGCCCAGCTGACCTCTTCTATGAGACTATAATGCATGAGCCTCAAACTCCAAGCCTTGAGGGCCATACCCTAGCCGGGCAGCTTGATCAAAATGCTTGTGTTCAGAGCAAAGATTTACCTAAATCCTCCAGGATGACAACATTTAATTTTTGGGAATAAGTTTTGTTTTTCTTATATTTGCTGGCATTTGAATTTACAATAACATCTGTGTCCTTCTGAACTTTAGTTCTACAACGAGTCCAATTGGTCGAACAGCTGTCATAAGAACGCTCTGTCTTTAAATTATATAACGCTTGGTAGCAATGAATAGCCATTTTCAAAGGAGTCCACAGTAGGCACGCTGACATTGGGAACAAAAGCCCTGTTTTTAATTGTGTTGCTCTCTGTATAGGTTTAGCGACAAAGCCAATGACATAATCAACATATGTTTTTTTAAACCGAGAAGTCAGTTGTATAGAAATTGCCTTTTCTTTGACAAATAAAAAAACAGTACCATTAGTTGAGTTCAACACAGCATGACTTTTCGATAAACTGTTCCTGTTGTGGGGGTGACAATAGTACAATTAAATATTTTCCGATAAATATTGTTGAGAACAATGGTTTTCTTTCCATGTTATTTAAAGGCAGGTAACGTTAGTATTGTTCATGGAATCATTGGGTATGATTGATAAAGAAGGGCAATAAGTAGGTTTGAAAGGTTTCGGTGAAGCCTGGGATGGAGGTGCAGAAGCCCGACCACCGCTCATGGACATTTTAAAATTAATTTTAAAATCTTAATACACCTTGCTATGTAAGAAAACAAAGTATTCAAAATGTTACTTTTTTTGCGTATGAAGGACACAAAATGGAAATCCACATAGTCTTTACATTCAAACTGCATGGCAGGCAACTTCTCACTCATAACTTTATGCATTTTCGCATTCTTCTAGAAAAAAAAACTTTTTTTCTTTTTTTTTCTTTTTTTTTCCCATTAAAACTAAATTATTGCTGTTTGCTAGGGTAAAAAAAAAAAAAAAGAAAGAAAATTTTGCAATTCAATTTCAAAACACAGCTCACTTTAGAAACTTGAGAAATTAGACATTTAAATGAAAAAAAGCCGACATATTATTCGCTGGAAACGTAGAAGAGCTAAAATGTCTTTTTTTTTTGCATATTTTATGTCTCAGCTTTGGTAATTTTCAAAGAATAGTTCTTGATTGAAAAGGTGGATTGGTCATGACAAAAAAAAAAAATTAAATTTTTTTTTCGCACATTGGTTACCATGGCAACCTGAGCCTAGTTAATCTTCTCAATAGCGCTGATTGGTAAGAACAATATTTTGAAACCATGCAATTTTTTTTTTTCCCCATCCAATCTAAGCAACGTGGCCTAAAATGTGAATCAGAAGACTAGCTGAAATGTTGAAGGAGGCTGTCATCTTTGATCTTGCCGTTGCGTTTTTCAAAATGAATTATTAATGCATTTATACGGCGCAGAGAGATGCTAAACAATGGTAACTTGTGGACCAATTTGTACTGAGAGTAGCAAATTCATTCCATGCTAATGTCAGAAATGTTAATATCGCAGTCGGCGCTAATAAAACAAGGCAGTGATGGAATATTTTCCAGTCTTGAAATGTGACATTTTGATCTGGAACATGATTTATTGCAAAACATTTCCTCAAAAAAGCCGCTACTTATATCAGACAAGTATATTAATTATCTGCCTTTTCGCACATTTTTTTTTTTCCGGTACTGTTTGTGAATTTATAGTATTAATGGCGGTTATGGGCTGGATGGTTCCATTTTTAAGGTAAAATGTTTTCGACTTGATTAAAACCGATAGCAAAGCAATTTATAGTGTCTCGAAGGTATGTTACAATCCAGTTTTTTACGATATGCGTAAAAAAGTATATTTTTGTATTGTTTTCCATGTTTTCTACTAGTTTATTATTTTGATTGTAGTTGGGGTAGATACGTAGATATAATCCATCAATTATACCTGTGCTTGGTCTACAGAACACATACCTTAATAAATACACCAATTCTACTACTGCCAAAAATCAGTTAAATAAATAATAATAAACTGTTGCAAAACATTGTAATGTGATAGGTTCGCTTTGGCTAGTGGATCATATGACTTTTTCCATCGTCAATGTTTATGTCTGATGACATCTGCTCTGTCCGCAGCTCCAATGTTGACTTGGCGCTGTTGGTGTAAAGACTACGTGTGATTAATAATATTTTGAAGCAGATAAAGATGGAGCAAACATAACTAATGATACGGACTGGGAAAAAAAGTTAGACTCCAGCCGTCCATCTGTCATTCTGTGACATATACTTTAAGATGCAAAATCTTGTTATTTTTTTTATCTGCAAAAATATGTTCAGGAAAACATATACATAATGTATTCAACTCATTAACGCAGTCAAATGTAACTTTTAATTCCCAGAAAATTCTACATATGCATTTGAAGGCATACAGTATCGTTTTCGCATTACTATCAGAATTGAGAGAGACCATGTGTAGTCCAACACAGGGAAAAGCTGGTAAACTTTTAAAAAGCATCGTTGTTTAATGAATGAATAAATAAATTGATACCAAAATTGCTGGCTTATTGTATAATGATGGGGTTACACTGTACCACCATCAATGTCTGACTCAGGATATAGTTTTAGGAGTTATGCTGTACCATATCTGTTCAGCAAATGTTATTTATTTGAACTTATTCTTGCCAACATCATATTTTTTTTTGTGGTGGGGTGCCACATACAGGATCAACACCGCTTTGTATTTTAACCCAAAATGAGATTCTCAATCAATTTTAAAGTTTTTTTTAATGATTTTCTTTAAGGCTCCTAAAGATCCTTCTTTACCAAGTAAGCACTTGTTCTGTCCCATGCAACGTGAACTGAAATTGAATATATTTTAAACATCTGCCCTTTTTGTTTCTAAAGTCACAAAGTGCAAAATGCTTATGTCTTTTTGGTTTACTTGGTTCTTTATATAAATTCTGCTCTACAGGTTTTTTATGTGTAGAATTTTCAATCTGCTGAGCGGTTTTCTGTGCCAGTTATTTTTTTGCTCATTCTTTCCCTGTATCTCAATGTCCTTGCAACAAAATCAGGTTTCCTCCAGGGTATAACAACAGGTTTCTCAGGTTCATTACTTGATCTCATTAAACTTTAATTTCTGGTTTCACGTCAAATAACAAAAACATTACTCAGTTCTTGCTTGAAAGATAGGCTGTGCCGTAATATTAGTACAAGGCTGTTGTGTTTAATTGTTTCTGTGTCACAGAATTTATGCAGTCAAGGTTGACATTCAATTTCGGCAGAAACAAACATATCTTTTTTTTGATTATTGTTTTGGATATTTAGAAGTTGATAGAACAGAAGTTCTGCACTTCAATTTTCGGGCTCAAAATGTTAATTTTTGATATCAAACAGTTATCCATTGCTGATATTATGTATTTCTATAAATTCTGTCATTTACAAAAGGCATGTAAGGGCAAAAGCCTTCTTTAGCTTAAGTGGAATGGAAGCTCTAAGAAAGAAAGGTTGACTATAGCACTAATGGTACCCGTTACAGCTGATGTAAGGTTTCAAGGTTAAGAGAATCCAAAGGCTTCTTGTGAAGTTTTCCATAACAACCACTTTTCCCCATGGACTAGAGTGAGGTTTGAGTGGCTGATGGACTTTGAAGATCCACGGAGAGCAGAGCACTAAAGTTCACTTTACACACCTCGCCATTAATGGGGGTGGGGTGCTTTGTGTGGGTGCAGTAAATGAGAAATAAGAAATCTGTGTTGAACCAAAAAAAAGCTGGGGGTCTGCAGCTGTAATGTATTTTTTTTGGACATGAATGGGTTAAATCAGTGTAAAACTGCATTTTTGTAAAAACAAGCTTTTTTTCCCCTATTAATTATGGCAATAATGGCGGCGCATGCATGCACATTTAACATTATTCTTAAAAAAGCACATAGTCTCGGTGATATATTTCGCAGAGGTTGATGGCAATAAGGAAATCAGATTTTGGTAATTTAGAGATATGTAGAAATATTTGTATATATATATTGTATATAAATTGTATACTTTATTGTATATACTTTATATAATATTTGTATAATATCTATATATAGTGTTTTTTCATTTTTCCCTTAAGTTCATGCCTGCTGCTCTCCTAAATATGATTGCTGACATCACTATGAGGAGTTAATTCTGTTAATTCTGACCAAATTCCCCACTTAATTTTCAGAAATGCAGCCCCCAGGTTGTAAAGAACCTCCGCCATGCTTCACTGCTGCCTACAAACACTCATTCTTGCCTTTCAGTGCACAAACTGCCTTCTGCTACAGCCAAATATTTCTCATTTTGACTTATCAGTCCAGAGCACCAGCTGCCATTTCTCTGCACCCCACTTGTTGAGTCACTTGGCCTTGTTCCAACATCAGAGAGATGGCTTTTTAGCCACAAGTCTTTCATGAAGACCACTTCTGACCAGACTTCTCTGGACAGTAGATGGTTGTACTCAGAGGTCTAGTGGACTCCATGCCTCCATGGGTCAGGGCTGTTTTGGTGGCAAAAGGGGAATCTGCACGATATTAGGCAGGTGGTCATAATGTTATGGCTGATCGGTCTATCTATCTATCTATCTATCTATCTATCTATCTATCTATCTATGTAATCTATAAACATACGTTACATACATGCATATATACTGTATATAAAACAAGGTATGTCAATTGATTACAAAGTCTCACTAAAGTCTTGCTTGTAACGTGGCTTCTTATCATATTCGAAGTTACTGTAGAATGATTCTAACTCATAAATGAGATGAATCTGGGTCATGCTGCTGTTTGGTGTGAAAGGTTCTTACTATTGATTGAGATGGGATAATCCTTTTGTCACATTGCTAGATACGGATACAGGGCTGCAGGGCCGGCAATGACAAAAAACACCTTTATTGTGATTCCGGAATGAGGTGTCATCCCACGTGGAGACACAGCAGCTAAAAAAAAAAACACTGAAAAAGTTAATATTCAATACAATGAAAGTTAAATGGACTTGTGTTCTGTCTGTGATCTACTTAGACAATCTTTTTGAGTTTGTATATTCAACATGCAGGATGACATCCAACCTCATCCATTCTATATACAGAAACTTGGCTAACTCTCAACGTATGATAAACAGCTTTTAATTTAAACATTAAATTAATTAATTAAAAATTTAATTAATTAAAAATTGGACAAATTGACTTTAACAAGTAAGTGTATATATATTTATTTATTTAAAATAGACAACTTTTCCTCTGCTTTTTTTCGGTCCAATCATTTTCGGAGAATTAATTTTGTTTCCTGGCTTTCAGACAGTTTTTTCTATTCACAAATTGAATTTGTTGATTTTTTTTCTCTCATTCCCTCTCTCAACTGCTTCCATGTCTCCCCGAGCGCTGAGTACTTCTGCAGCAGGGTGTATTTAGGTAAGTAGATGTATAAATGGCACCAATAACAAACTTGAGAAATATGGCGTATAATAATATTATTCTTTATGTTACAGTTTTAAACAATCAAGAATGTATTTTTCTTTTTAAACCACCGTATTCTAAGCATATGATGAGATAACACTTGAAAGATGGAACATTGGACTCATATATATCACAGAGGAATAGTAATTTATTAGAAATATACTCCAGCCATCGTATGTGCTTTAGTGTATAAAGTTGTATATGGTGTATATAGCTGCATGGTCTCTTTAAATTTTCATGGTGTCCCCCTTTAAAAAGTATGGGGAATTCTACAGAATACCCCAATATTTGCCCCGCTGCCCATCCTCCATCTCCATGCACATGCAAGGAAAACGCACCCATTCATTTCAATGGGAGCACTTTCTTGCTACTGATTGGCTCCTTCAAGCAACCAATCAGTGGCAAGAATTATTGGACTACAGAGGAAGAGAAAAGCTCAGAGCTGCAGCTTCTACCTCAGGCAAGTCCTTTTTTGAAGAATGTAAACTGCCCTATTAATTGCCATAAAGTAAAACATAAAATCATGTAACAGTAACGCATGGATGCCGTGATTACAACTGGTGCCTTGGAGCAAAACACTAATTTGTCCAAGTTCAAGTCGCTTTAGTATTTTATTTTGTTTTATTTATTTATTTATTGCTATCTGAACTCCCCCAGCCCTAAACAAACTTTAGCAAGAAGGGAAAACTTTGCTTTTCGCCAACCACACATTTTCTTAGTTTTCGTGGCTACAATCAAGAGTGACACAATATTGACTATTTTCACTCGTGCATTGAAATGCAGCAGACCTGAAGAAAAAAAAAAAGCTTAAAATAATGTTTTTCGGTGAACGTTGTACAGCCATGAAATGCAGTGAGAATACGACTGAAACAGAATATAAAACTGAATTTACTTGTCTTTGCAAGATACAGTTTGTATGTTTTTTCAAGCGAGATAAATCGCTTTCCCGTTTCCCTAGATGTAATCGTGCTGTAATTCCTACAATACAACACTTGGTAGATTCGTTTGTTTGGAGAATTGGTGACAAAAACAATACACGCTGTCATATTCTCATACAATTTGCACGTACAATTGTCAGTTGGAGAGGTTCCTTAATGTTGGACCCTATTTCCAAAGAAACTTCTTCCTACATCCCGTGTTTCTCTGCTATAAGGATAAACAAGCGTCCAGATACACACGCAAGTAGTATACTTGTGATATCGAGTCTCTTTCTGGTCCACTTTGGGCGAGAAGTCCTAAGAATCCTGAAACTTGGCCTTCACGTTCACAGCTTTGTGGAGTGGCCTTAACGGGACAAGTAGTCTTACTTAGTATGTCTACTGGAGCGAGCAACTTCATTGATCTCGACAATACGTCACCTACGGCTGACGTTTAGCCCGGTTTTATATATTTTTTACTGAGAATTTATTCTTTTATGTGAAATCTCTAGTTTCTTTGCTAGGATCAAACCTTTGTAATTCTCTGCTTCTATCAGGTAGCGTCCTTGACATGTTGCCGGAATAGAGAAGTTTGGAAGCTAAAAGTAACAATGTTAGAATGTTAGAACACAGGAGAAAAGTATAGTGAAAGGTATTGGTAACATCAAGCATTACAAGGGGCTAACTCCCTGTCCGAAGGGCCATTCCTTTCCCTTGATTGGCCTTGAATAATACAACATTAACTCTTAAATGTAATCTACACAATACTTCACAATACTTAATGCAACAGAACCGGCAAAGTAAAGTATATAAACAAACACACACAGACAGACACACACACACATATATATATATATATACTGTACATTTATGTATATTTATATCAATCAGAAATTTATGACAAATAAGGACCTAATCTGTCAATTTCTTCATGCTTAAACAACTCAGTTTTGCCTGAGATTCAGAAGCCATATGTCTGTCCCATGCATGTTTAAATCCCCTCACTGTATTAACCTCTACTGCTTCTGCTGGAAGGCCGTTCCACTTATCCACCACCCACTTAGTAAAGTAAAACTCCCTTCCATCTACGTCTCTGAACCTCTAGTTTATGACCTTTCGTCTAACATTTCTCCTCCTTTGAAATTATCTTTATTCCTACTAAATCCCTAGCCAATACATCACAATGTTGTTTTATAAAGTGTGATTAAGTCATTTGTGACACATCAAAAATATGTAATCTTGTATAGACGAACACAGCCGTTATTTCATTGATTATATTATCTTTTTTTTTTTGTTGGATGAGAGATTTCTTGCTTTTTTGTGTGGTTCGTGATCTGATGAGCAACTTGCCTTGAGTTAAATATATAACAAGTGCTAAAACATTAATTTGGTCAGTGGTTTAAATCTGTTTCTGCACAGATGCACACGGTTTCTGACAGTGAGTGCACTTTATACTTGGTAATTCTACGATCCCCATCTTTGCTTCAGGCGAAAGAAACAAAATAAATAAATAAAATAGTACTTTTGCCCAAAAAAAAAAAAAAAAAGTTGGTCATAAATATAGCATAAACATTTTTTTGTATAAGTTTTGGTCTCTTTTGGGTTCTTCCGTAAATACAAAATAAAAGTAAAAAGTACTTTAAAAGCGGAAATAATTTTCATATTTCTCCTGTCAATTTCTCAAAGAATGTGAATTCAAAGAACACAATACATTTTAAAAACACAGCACACAGGGCCCTGAAAGCCCTTTTGAGGTGGTGGTCTGACCCGGGGAGCAGGGTTTGATTCCACCCTTACGCCGGTCCGAATTTTCCAAAGAGGGCCTACTGAGATCCAGCTCAGTCTGGCCTGCCTGAAGAGGCTGGTCTCAGGGGCATCATGTAAGGGTGGTGTCACCAACATGCGCAAGCTGCTGTGAAGACAGGCTCAAGCTACACCCCATGGTCCTCCTTATGGCCTAGCAGTCAGATATCTCCCGAATATTGCACCACAATCTGGCGCACGGTGTAGCGAGAAGACTGACCGTAAAGAGACCACATCATGAAACCAGATCTGGTTGCCATGGCAGTCTTTCATTTCCCGGTGGTCCAAATGACGGACAGTGGAATTCTTTGCAGCGGACCCAGGTATCCGTGACAACTTGATGACCACTCCAACTATTGGAGCTTTTAGGGCCCATGTTATGGAACCAGGTACTGTATATTCTTTGAATCTTGTTTTCATTTAAAGAACAGCAAGGAGGGGGGAAAAAAAACTTAATTTAGCAAGTAATATAGCAACTTTTAAATGATTTTCCACATATGCTTTTGATTGTAAAACTCCAATTCCACTGTGACTAAAAAATAGTTTTTAATATACAAACCGCTTGCCTCACGCATCAATATCGCCTGGCGTAGATTCGGCTGGGCAAGGTATGTCATTTAATGAATGTAAACGGGAGTCAAGCGGCATATGGTACTTATTTCCAGATGGCCTTGCACCTGTTCACAGCCGATGTAACAAATTAACATAATGTAGCCTTCGCGTATTGTAGGGGGTATGGGAAAAGTGGACAGAGAACCTGGCTCTTTAAATACAATTCTAAGTCAGCGAATGAAAGAAAGTGATGAGGAATGAGAGGTTCAGCAGGAGCAGAGCTTGTTAGTATGTTTTGCTACTAGCATGCTTCAGGCACATTTAATACAGTTAAGGTCACATCAACTTAAGAAATAGCAACACTTTGTTCTCTTTTTTTTCAATTAAATATCAGAGCGGTTCAGTTATTACCGACTAACTTCACTTCTTGCCAAACTTCCTCCAGCTTTTGATCTTCCCTCGTTGTCATCCGCTGTCAGACAAGAAAGTGGGGGATAACCTGAATTTATAAAGTTATGTTTTGTGTCTGAACCTATTTTTTTGGACACGTCTGTTCAGTTCTCTTATAAAAAAAAAAAATATAAGTGGATTCTTGCTAAATTGTTCTTGTTAAGTAGCGCCTTGGGAACCGGAGTAGGTTCGGTAGCTTAAATCTTTATAAATCAGATTAAACCGCATAGAAATGTCTAGATTTGAGTGAAAACTGCTACTGGGTTATTAACGTTGGCTGTAATGGGATTGGTGGATACCATCTGAGCGACATGCATGCGTAGCAGATCTGTAATGGACATTATGTGTACTAAAACCATGGCGTCCAGTGGAATAACGTATGCTTCGTGAACACCGGTGATTATGAAGCATATTTCTGGTGGAGATCTATGGCCAATGCACAACATTTACTAGTTGGCTACAAAATTGCTGGTTAAATGTAAAGCCACAAATTGTTCTCACTTAGTGCTTCTATGCTATGTGGACCCCTTTCACTTGTGAATAAAAATTACAGGCGCAACTAACGACTAATTTAGGGTTTGCTTTCATGAAGCTCATCTTGAGGTTCCTCATGGGTTCCAAGTCTAATGACTGTGGACAGCTGCTGGGGAATAATAATTATTATTTATGGCACACATTTTGTATGTGTTAATCCCCCATCCCAACCACATCATTTTGGGGTTAATAACAGATAATATTATCATGTAAAAAACATACAAATCCAACCTTGTGTCTCAAATACGAGTCACTGGGTATTTAATCTTCCTGATTACATTATCTCCATATGACTAATAACTACAGCCAATTATCCAAAGAACCCAAAATGCTATTAAGCTCCTCGCATTTGTGTCTTCTGCTACAGGAGACCATGCCTTGTACTTTTGATTTGAAAACCACCATTAAGATGTAGTTAACATTTAATCCAACAAGCATCTTAGACCTCAGCATGCAAGCAAATTTGATAAGAGTGTTTTTACAAGCAGAACACTATTCTTCAGGTAATGTATGTTAGAATAATATTACGCAACGTGTTACAAGTCGTTAATATACAATTACCGCACTCATTCAAAGCAAGCCCTATTGGACTAACACACGTTTTCTATGCTATGATCTATGCTTCGTCATTCATTCTCTCTTGTAAGATGCCTTTTTTATACTTTGTTTGCAATTTTTTTAATGACTTTACTTTAATTATTACAAAAACATATTTATAGAAGCAGTGGTGCCAACAAGTGAAAAAGAATGAATGAAAGAGCTCAAATAAGAGTTAAATCAAGATTGTCAAATTTCCATTTTACACGCCCAGAATAGACTGTTTTGCTATTAGAAATTTGCAAGCTACTTGTTGCAAAAATAAATGAATTTGAACTAATGTTGATTACAAAGCACATTAATTCAATGTAAAATAATTATTACTAATGAGCCTATTATGCAGTTTTCTAAGCATTAATTGTAGGAAACCATGATAATATATGCAGTGTTTGAAACGCAAACATCAATAACACAGATATTTGGTGGGAAGAGACTGTTTCCTCCTAAGGAACTAGTTTGTGGGTATTCTGTTATTTATTTATTTTTTCTTCACGTTTCATCGCATTAAAATGATTTACGTCATTATTGTCGAATAAGGTTTTCTTTAATGATCAAAAAATATATTACTACCCATAGCTAGTTAAAAAATGTATAAACTTAAATGTTTCAATAAAGTTTTTTGACAATTATATTTTGTGATGGAGATTATGTCATGTCATGGAGTATTATAAGTTACTTTTTATATATGTCACTTTTTACATTTTCATTTTTCATTAGTTACATTATTTTTTAACGTAATTTAGTTACTGTACTGTTTTATAAAACACGGTGTGGCTGCCCTTTGTAAGGGGAATTCTCAGTCTCTAGTCTTAAATGAGTGGATGGAATGAGGAGGACATCTTTTTGTGGCTTATGAATCTCTTTGCCACAAAACACTTTATGTGTGGAGCTACCTAACTTGCATAGATTAAGCAGTCGTGTATTTACCTTCGGCACTGCCCTAGGCCTAGCACAGGTCAGCACCACCAGCCACCTTTCCATGCCACCTTCCATACTTATATCCTGCAACTTTTCCTTTTAAGGACAGCCGGCACTGGGCTAAACTGAACTATGGAGGCTATGCCTAAGTCCTCTATGGTGTTACTAATCTGTTTGGGGTGATCTCCCTTTTAAATGGGCCCATCGGACAGTGGTGACCAGGCTCCCTGCTATGTGGCAGAAGGGTTGCCATCCTCCTGGACCTGCCAAGCTAAGCCTAACCCGCCAAGATAGGCCAAGATACACCACTGCCCGGGAACGTGCCTCAATGTTTTTCTATTAATGTTTTGGTTCCTGTACTCATCTCTCTTTTTTTTCATGTGATTTGCGTGGCTGCATATCTCTAATCACCTTTCAAAATACCCCTGCAGGAGCTTCACCTAGGACGTCCGAGCATGGCTGACCGGAAAACAATATGGACTCACAATTGGCTATAGCTTCACTTATCAACTGCAAACACTACTCAATCTTTGGTGGAGTGGCTTGTAATTTCCTTCTCCCTCATTATAAATGTAACGCATGTGATATCAGAATGCCACAACGGGTAAATAACACTTAGAAAATGTATATTAAAATGCTTACAATATAAATTATTGCTTCCGCTGTAAACTACCATCCATCTCTGTTATGAAAGTATTGTTAGCTGTCTTTCCACTTCTGTATATTGTCATTAAAAATGAGTATATCAATTCAAAAAAACAATTAAAAATAATTGAGTGGCAAGGGAATTCAATGCATTAAATATTTGCAACACATTGGTCCTCTGAGGTTTATATTTCGAGCTGGGATGCCAGTTACAGCTTTTGTGACTATGTTTTTGAGTATTTTTGAGCATCAAATACCTCTACTTGCTACTGGGGAAGTGTTAAAAATAATGTAAATATAAATAGAACAGAATGCAAGAAATAAATCTTAACTCAGGAAATTTAAAAGCAGTCCTCCTAGAGATTGAATGTATCAAGTTTAACCTTGCAATATATAAGTTATTGAATATGGATATGATTTTTCTTATACATTTAAAAAAAAAAAATATATATATATATATATATACATACCGGTATATATATTCATACAGATTTACCAAAATTCAGCAATTCATACAAAACGTCGAAACGAGACCGGAACCCCACGAATCGGACAAAAAAGAAGCAAAACAACTCAGAATTTCCATCCAAAATCCGTGAGTCCACAGATCATGTGAGGGCGAAATGACGGTGATTGCGGTGACATCCTCTCCCATAATTGAAGGATCAGGGAGAGGACATCATCACAAGCCCTGCCATTAGAGTTTGCAGGTTGTTGTTTGATCTCCCTAATTTCACTATGAACTATAAATGGTGATCCCTGGAAAATCTATTGAAAAGAATGGGTGAGGAGCCTCTGCATGATGTATAGTTCAATCATTAAGGCGACTTTCAAGAAATCTTACAATACATTATATAGGGCTATCTTAGCAATTCTCGGAGCTGGTCCTTCATAATGTCAAGTAAAGACAAGGAGATAAAACTCCAACGCCCTCGTTGGTGAGCACCTTGTATTGTATTGCGTAGAAATATATGACACTCCACGATTTGTGAAGGTGTATATCACAAAAAGAAGTCACGATACCTATCCTCTAAGGCTGATTCTGCGGGGAGTCGTTAATTACATGTGCAGAAAATACCACTTTAATAGTATAGTCAAACTATAATTGATGTCAATTGAAAACCATATACATTAGATTTGTAATCCGTTTGTGCATTCCAAGTAACCTAGGATTACTTGTTGTTGGCAAGAATTTATGGATTGCTTCCAATCAACCGCATATCTTATTCACAGAGAAATTCTGAAAGAGATTTGGTTTGGCAACTTGCATCTACTGGGAGGCGAAAACATTACAACAAAATAAATGTATGCCAAGAAAAATAAAGGATGTTTGCGAATCCAGAAATAAGATAAACGCTAACACAATTAGATTTGTTGAAACAAGGAATTAAATGATCATTTTAAACTTGGCTAGGACTCTGAAGAAAAAGAATTGCCACCAAACTACCAACAACATAAAAACAACACAATGCTACACAGCTTTTCAATATTTTGCGTAAAAAATTGTATAGTACGGTATATATATATATATATAATTTATTTATTTATTATAGCCTGTGTAGACTGCAACCAGATTTAATCATTGTTACCTTGTCAGGAGTGCTTGTTTAACACCTTTTACCATTTAAATCAAATATATGAAACATTTGAATGTATTAGACATTTCTTGCACAAACACCATTTTAGAATAAGGCACTAAATTACACCGAAGAAGAAAATGTGCTTATTAAATTTTTTTATTTTTTTTTGCATTGGTCAACTTTGTGCAACTTTTTTATACGGTTGTCAAAATAGGGATTACTCTTTTGAATATATAGTTTTCATAGCAGAAACACAACTAAAGTCTTTACAAAATACATTTTAAGGACTAAAAGTGCCTGATTCCATCCCTGTGTTAATTTAGGTTGGTGAGATCTCAGGTGTTTGCTGTATAATGTAATTTTAGGAGCCTTTCTAAAACTACATTAATTCAGCTACTATTTGAAAGAGTTAACTCCTTTTTCTGTATATACCATCGTATAAAAACCCATTTCATACTTTCTGAAGTACATTTTGGAGAAAATAAACAACTTTTCAATGCTGTTTTGGAAATAGGCTCTGATAAAAAGTGCTTTCTCCTTTTTCTTTCCTTTATTTGTATGTTGATCCTTGATTTACTGTCATTTACAGATGGATCATCAGATTTTTCATTATTTGAAGCAAATCCTATTTATCCAGAAGCTTAAAAATGCACATTTTGTGCCTGGTTTGAAATGCACAATGGTTTCCCATTATATCCCATTAATGTCCAGCCAGACTACTACCTCTAATAAAATTGGGCGGGATGTTTATTCGTGTTTACAGAAAAAGTAATAAAGGTGCCAACTTGCCATAGAAAAAAGTTGGGAAAAAGTTGTAGCCATTATTTACAAGGATTACTTGCATGGGCTCAGCAATATCAATAAAAGCTAATTAAGACTTCTTTACAACTACAATACAATGGTCTTCTTCTAACTTTCCCCAGCCCTGACTACCATAGCATCACTCCCTTGTGCTGGACTTTCTAAGGAATGGCATAGGGATACAATGTGCAACATAGCACATCTAATATTAGTGGAGGATATCACCCCTTCGTTTGGTCCAAAGTCTCGATGAGAGAGGCAATGATGGAGCACTGTCAAGAAATAGTAGCCTGAGAACATAAAGGGAGCCCAGAAGCAAGGGCACCATGCCCATTCCCTGCCTACTTTTCCTCCTACTCAAGTCTATCTTGGGCTAGCTCTGCACCTAATGAAATCAGTCCTCTAGACCAGGGACAATTCTTGGTTCCTTACCCTGGGAGGTTTCCAGTTATAGACAGTGCTTCATCTAACACTATCATACTAACCACACAACCAGGGGAGGTCTGGTACCTTTTTGGCCTGGGGGACAAGTAAAGCCAATTTGGCCCCATTGGTTGACTGTCCTCCCCCGTTTACTAACAAATATTTCCATAAACGTACACACACACACACTCACATTAAAACACATTCACACACTCATGCCAATGCACACTCTCTCTAACACACATACGCAGTTATACAAACATACACACTTACACATTCACAGCCCCTCTAACATACATACATACTCCCTGATTTACTCACTTAACCTCTCACTCTAATACCCACTCCCTTACCCCCTACCTTGCTGCTTGCACAACATAGCAGTATGTGACACATCTCCGTGAGTGTGCCATCCCAAGACAAACTCACTGGAGTTACCTGAAGGGCAATTTCCCCTCGTACCAGTCTGCCCCTGCACACATAATTATACCACCAAAAAAAGTTTGAATTCCCCTTTAAAGAGCTAGGAGAGCTCATCTTGTGTCGAAGCTGCAATTAACATGATTTGTGAGGAAACCTGTATAGAAATGTACAGAACGTTTCCAATAATTTTGAAACCTTTTAAATCAGAAACTGACATTTTGTTTTGGGCTAAAGGATCCATAATCTGGGGGAAAAACATGTGATGCAAAAGCAGGTAAAAATGACAATTTACTCTTCTTTTTGTCTTATTGTTCCTGTTGAGTAGAAAGATACAGAAGACATAAACCTTTATTTTCTTTTTAACAAAGCAGGCATGTAAAGATGTTCCTTGTAATGTAATTGCTTCTACACAACGTCTCTGCACACTGAACCTGCTGTTTACAATGTATATTTCCAATTTACTTTACAATTCTTTATTGTTTTCCTAACAGAATTGTATCGCTTTTGCAATGGGAGCAAGCGGCTTCTAGGACCACATCGCAAATGAGGCATGAAATCCCCGGTGACTACTGTAGATAAATGCCTTGATTACCGAAATATGCAGATGGTGATCAATGGCCCAAGTCGTCTTATTTTGTAACAAAGTTGTTTTTTTTTAATTTAATGTTACTATGTTACACTTAACTGTTTGCATAATGTGTTGTTTTTTTTAGCTTAGCTATCTTTCTAGTCATAGTCTAGCTAATAAGGTGAAATCTCTGAATATGGTGACATCTATTTTGGATACAGGTTCCTCGTATAGTGTTTTCAAGTAGTTCACTAAGGAACAATCATATGTGAATTAATTAAAATACTAGATAAAATATTGGAAGCCCCTACCGCCCATCCCTCTATTGTACCATAGTTTGTCTAATGAAAACATAATGCTTTTGGTGGTTCTGATGTGCCATATATTGAATTCCCCATGCTGATGACATGGATAAGGCACCTTTAAGGTCATTGCTAAGACCAATTATGGTCTTGGGCATCCTTGGCACTTTAAAGCCCATCGCTGTCTGATGTCATAAGTTCAGCCAACAGCTGGATATGTGTGACCAGGTCTTCATGGTCACATTGTGTGTGGCCAGACATATGCAGTCGCATGCCATGACCCAGGAGTGTTTTTCGTCATGTTATACCTTGAATGGGGACTAGGCATGTATAGGCGGATCTGAATAGGCACCAAGTAAAGGTAGAAATGCACTTTAGGAGTAGCCACATGGATGCCAGGTACCACAGGATGCCAGGTCAGATTTGCAGGACAGGTAGACAGCCAGTCCTGGGTCCGGTACACTAAAGGGTAGTTAGACAAATTTTTCAGTTTGTTTTCATTCCATTCGTTTTCATCGAAAAAAATATTCAGTTTCCTGTTCATTTGTGTCGGACGAAAATCTTGGGGGCTTTTTAAAATAAAAAATAACTTTGCTAATATTGACAAAGTACCCCAAATGATGTAATAAACTGAACTGTAAACTTACGATCCTAAGGCACGGTACTAATATGCTGATAACACAGGCGGTGTCAAGCTTATTATATTTAACCGATTTAATGAAATAAATCTTTGGGAGATGCTTGTATGACATGCCTTTTAAGATTGTTATTATCTTTAAAAAAAAGGAATAGGCGAATGGTCAGATTATATCTGCATTTTCCTAGTTAACATGAGAAATGAAAATGTTTTGTTGTTGTTTCTAACACAATTTTCTCTGGACTCCCGAAGTTCTAATCTGCCGCACAGCGTGAATTAATATCTGGTCATGTAGTGATCTACAATAATTATAATGCAAAAAATGTTTTTTTTTTCTGCACAGTTGGTTAGACATATGCAATCTTTGGTTACAATTATATATCAGATGCTGCATGTACAGTGTGGATCTAATTTTAAGCAGCCGAGTCTAGATATGAGAAATATTTAACAAAAATTGTTTTGGGCTTTTTTTTCATGATTTATTGATTTATTGTTTGTTTAAAGGAGATCTTACAATATATTATTACTAGTATCATATTAAAAATACGTTTTAAAAGCATTATGCGGTTTTCTTTCTTTTAAACATATCAGCCATTTGCAAAAGTAAAAGTATTTGCCCCTTCCCGATTTTTTTTACAACTTTTCCTTATTTGACACGTTTAAAAGTTTCAGATCATCCAACTAAATTAATTCAAAGACAACACGAGTTAACAAAAGGCAGCCTTTAAATGATAATTTTATTTATTGGAAGTAAAGAGTTAATCAAAAGCTATATATATGTGTAAAAAAGTAATAATAAATAATAACCTAATACCGTAATAACCTTATAAATGGTTGTGCCACACTTGGCAGCAACAGCTGTAATCAAACGCTGCTCATCTCTTTTTGGCAGAATTGTTATAAACCCAGCTACATTGAAGGGTTTTTGAGCATAACTTGCCTTTTTTTATACTTAACTTTTCTTTTATTTCTTTCACAGCTACATTCTTGCCAAGACAAAGCATGAACACTGGAGAAGATTCATTACATACCAGAACAGGGTAGCAATCATGGTGTACAGTCAGACGTTGGTAGAAGGCTTTCTTCGTTTTCCACAACCCCATACATGATGGACTGCCTCTTTAACGTCATGCCACAGCATCTCAATCAGACTTATGCCAGGACTTTGACTCGGCCGCTCAAAAAACCTTTTGACTCAGTGGTTGAGCCATTCAGTGGTTGACTTGCTTATGTGCTTTTGATCATTATCCTGCTGCACAACGCAACTGTGCCTTGAGCTTAAGGTCATGAACTGATGAAGAGAAAATCTGGTAGAGAGTAGAATTCAAGGTCTCATCAATTATGACAAGCTGGCCACGCCCTGAATCAGCAAAGCAGCATTTTTAGAATGGCTCAGTCTTAATGACCCATTTGGGCACTCTGACTAATTACATTTTTATAGAGGAACAGATTTCATTAGCATTGCCATAAAGTATCAGCTCAGTGTGGTGTTTGAACAGCGAAAGTCTCCCAAACTACCCCATGAATGATGACAATGGCGGCTTCTAGGTCTGCAGATAAAGCAGATTCATTAGAACAAAAAAATCTGGTTTTTTTTCAATACCAACCAGCATTACCATTCACAGGACTTTGTTTTATGTGTTTTGTTTATTAGGAGGGTGGCAGATAAGTGAAACAACCTCCCAACAAAAGCAGGAGCAGTTATTATAGCGAGGTGATTTAAACATACATGGGATAGGTATATGGCTCCTGAATCTAAGACGAGACCAACAACTGAGCATTTACATTGGGGAGAAAAAGGGAGAGAGAATAGGCCAATGGTTCTTATTTACCATTACATTCTAGGGTTAATTACAAATTATTGATAATGTATATGGGGTTGTATGTGGTGCAAATGAGCCACAAGGAGTTGAGGAATGCCCTAGGGGTCTTGATGCACAAGTAGATCCCAATTGGTAATAAGGATACATGTGAGCTCTCCAGGAGTGATAGGAGGTCTCTGGGCAGAGTTTAAAAGACATGTAGCCTTTTTCTTACAAAATATATTTGTTCTGAAAAGTATTTGATCCCAAGAACATTTATTTATAAGACACAGTATAAAAACTGGTTAAAGATGTCCCTGCTCCTAAACATAGCATGGCAAATACCAAAGAATATTCAACTAGTTTTAACAAGACAACCTTGATTATCTTGGTGTGATTGATATTCATATCCAAGCAATTTTAAATCACAGTTTAGCTCTATTGATTAACTAAATCAGGTGTAATAAATCATCGTAATAATTTAAAACCAATGAATGTTACGAATTTCCAATCGACAAATATCAACACGGAATACACGTGTAATTATTAAAACAAACAAACAAACAAAAAACTTAATAAACCCAAAGCAATACTTTTCCAGGGGTTCCTCCATTACCAGTATCACAAAATAGCAAACAGAGAAGAGGTCCACTTATACAATATCTTCTGGATATAATAGAGGTAGAGTGTCTCCGTAGAAACTCAAGTGTATGTATGAAGAGAAAAGAGATACACATAGAGTAACACTGTATAAGATATATAAAAAAAAAACAGTTACACTTGATTGAAAATGCACTCTCGCAGTATAAATGTACTAAAAACCAGCTCAAGTGCCATGAAGCTCAAACAATCATGGTTACTAAAAGCCACCCTCCTGTCGGATGGAGCACAGGAACTCAATCGAGATACCTTCTCATCAAACGCGTAGAGGATCCTGAACGCGTAGGCGGACTTGGTGCCTGAATCAGCAACGTAAAAAATAATACAACTTTCCACCTGCACCCTATTTTGCTGATATTTTATATATAAAAAAAATAAATAAATTCTATGTGAATTAATGCATTTTGCCTTATTTATGGATTCTAAGTCCGGCAATGCAACTTGGGATGCTGAAAGTCCACAGATAGGCTAATGTTGGATGATAAATTTTGATTATTTTAGCCAAAATTATTACTCTATTTTTTCACGTTATCTGAAAAGGTTTGTTACCAACCATAAGATGTGTTCTGGAGATTTAATAAGGTCACGTTGTTGCATGTTGTGTGTCGCAATGACGGCTTTATCTGGCTAATGAGCGTACACAGATGAGCTGGTAAATGTTATCTAATAATGTTACATTAACTTCATTATTTTTTTTGTATACATCCAATTCAAACACATGGTTCAGTTAATTCGGCAAGAGAATTTTTAAGGTGACCATATGTCCTTTTAATATCTATTACCAGAAATGAGTCATTTGAAAATAATAATTATTTTTTTTTACTTGGACAAACTCATTTATAAAGACTTTTACTTTACTTTAGAAAAAGGGCAAAAATAAATTTGGGTTAGAAAGCTTCACTTTGAAGGACCCGGGCTAGGAAAGTATGAGTTAGTCATGTATAAAAGGTACCACAATATTTAATAGCTAATAATTTTATTTTTTTTTTTAACGTAAAGCTGGTAAAAATTCATAGCCAGTATAAGGCACAGAAGGAACACTGACATTTCTTTCCAAAAGGGTTTCAAGAGCATGTAAAACCTCTGCGGCAAAGTTGGCTTTCTATTGATTAAGCTACTTGACCTTTGTCTACGGCATGTCATGGAAGAGAATGAAGACATATTGTATGCTGATGGTACTTGTAATTAATGTCTGATTACAATTTATTGATTTAGAAGGATCTATCAACATTAAAGCAGCAATCCCAATGTTCTGGCTAAAAATAAATCCACAACTTCCAGACTATCCTTTTCTTCTTAATGGGTTCGTTATGTTTATCTATGTTGAGTTTCATATGTCAATCATGCAAGTCATTTCTCCCGTCTAATTCTATATTCTATATATATATATATATATATATATATATATATATATATATATATATATATAATATTATATATAAATCAAACCCAGGAGCAAATATCGTATTATTTGTAATACACTTTTAAATTGTGTTTTCTGAGAAACTTGCTAGCATCTATATTTTTCAGCTTTGATAAAAAAAGAGTAAGGGGAGATGCGATGACAACATTTAAATAACAAATTTAACAAATTTTTACTGAAGGGAAGTTTATTTCACACGAGGAGAAATATCAGAACAAGAGGCCATCATCTAAAACTAGAGCCTCAGGTTTAGATGTAATGTAAGGAGGCTTTCATTTACTTAGAGGGTGGTATATAAGTGGAACAGCCTCCCAGTTGTAGAGACTAGTACAGTGTAGGAATTTAACCCATTAAAACCTGACATTCCATGCCGTCTTGAAAAAAAATTGCCAGAAAATCTATCATGATGGCCTTGAAACGTCATGAATAAAGTAGTAGTTCCATTCACGGAGGGAAATAAAGCAGTCGTTTTGTGCCTTGTTGCTTCAAAACACCATAAAAACCTACATATATTGGGTATTTTCAAAATCAGGACACTTACATTAATATATTTTGGTCTACTGAACTAGTTTGGGAAGAATTATCATAGGGAAACATTGCAAAAAGCTGCTTTTTTTAAATAAATATTTTCATTATTTAATTATTATTAATGGGCAGTTAGACAATACATCTTGAAATGATATAAAAAGAAAGCTCTATATATCCTTGAAAAAAATATAATTGTGTGGGTAAAAAGGAGAATCATAGTGAAAGAAACGTAATATAAAAATGCAAAGCCCTTAGTTTTTTGGGTATAAAATACCCTGAGTAAATAAGGGGTTAAACACACATGGGATCGGCATATGGCTCCTGAATCCAAAACAAGACCAACGACAGATTAAGGATTGAGAAATATATAAAAAAAAAACGAGCAAAGTAGACGGGCCGAGTGTTTCTTATCTCCCGTCGAATTCTGTTTGTCCTTCCCGTTCTGTTTGTGTAGGTAGCTACTAAAGCCATAGTGCAATTTTCTTTTTAATCACTCTTTTTAGTCACTTTGTATTGAATGGGCCCAAGTGCTGCGTGCTAAAATATACTTCGTTACGTATTTACGGCCCAACAACAAACTATCCTTTTTATAACACAAACATCAAAGCAACTCAGGAATCCGGCAGTCAAAGTATTACGACCCTCTCCAACAATTTGCTATTTAAATTCAAGCTGTGTCTCTATCCTGTTTTCACAAAAAAAAAAAAAAAAAAAAAAACCCAGTAAACATGTTTTGAGAATGAAACTGACTCTTCCAAGGTTTGATGAAATGAATTTTAATTTTCAGATAAATCTAGAGAGTTTTATACTGATAGGAAATGTACGTGGCTGTGCATCGCCATGGCAACGGGTGTAATTGCATTTTTACTTTCAAAGTCAGAATGACTTGAGTTATGTATGCCTAAAGAACAATGGAGCAAAAGATAGAGGTTATTTTTTATCTGGGTATGGGTATATTTTATTATCAGGTTTATGGCTATGTCATTGCATTTACACCGGTGAAAATAGCATTAACTATCAGCCAGCCACTGCTTCAAAGAATATTAAATGCATTTATTACCAGTGAGGTTGGAACAAATAGCATATTTATCAAATGTCATTTATTTTTAAAAAAAACTATTTAAACTATAGAAAATAGGGTTTGCATAATGAAGCCCACGGGGGAGCCAGCATGGGCTATAGCGGGCCCTGACTGTTGTGCGGAGGAGGGGTAGGCTTTTTGGCGGGAAATTTGGGGGTGGAGTTGTATTATATAAGTGGCTGTTTTTCCCAGGCTCAGGAAGCATTCTTGTGGTTAGCGTACCTGGTTGCGTGTCCCACCCTCCCTTTATTTTGTTTGTTGGTTTGTGTTGTTTTGTCACAGTTTGTGGGGCGGCAGCTTGCCAGGTATCCAGGGGGTTAATGTGGTGGTAAGTGAATGGTTGGTAACATCTGGTAGGTCTTGGCTGTCGGTGCTGGGAACCTCAGGTCAGGGTGGGGGCATCCGGGTATGTCCCTTCCTTAAGTGTTATTTGGTTATGGTACCTGGATTACTTGGCAAGCTTGGTGTGTTCATTGTGTTTATTGTATATATTTACATGTTGATGTTTTGAGTCATTGTCCTTGTTAACACACCTATGTTTATTGTTTCAGGTTTTTGCGTGACAATAAATAAATAAAATTGGCTGGTGCCTTTTTATCCATATTCAATGGTGTGCGGTGTCATTATTGGGGTTAATGGGGAGCTAAGCCTAGCCCGGAAAATCGAAGCTACAACAGTCATGGTCATTATTTGTCAAGATCGTAGTTTATAGGTGACACATTTATTATCCTGAACGTGGTTAGGCTTGTCCTCTATCCCTACACAACCACAGCACACCCTACCACCAAAACTGGAAGTCGCTCACACATCCTCACCTGAAACTCACAAAATGTAAAGTTGTGGGCATGTAACTTAGTCTCAGCTAACCTGACCATTTGACGTTTTAATTAATTGGCCCATATGTCTGGGTCCCCCCCCATATTAAACATTACATGAATATCAAGGCACTGATTTCTTTTCCTTATTTTTCTAAATGGACGAAACTCTGTTTAATGTTAGGACAAATATGTTAAATAACAGAACAAATGCATATTTTTACCTTCAATAATTGTTGTATTTCTGTTGCTATATAATTCTAATTATACGTTCTATGTTTTGTATGTTTTGTATTGATTCCACATTAAAAATACTTTTATATTTAATTGTCACCATAACAAAAATGGTATACACTACAACACAGGTAACAAGACTGTCACAATTATGACCTCGTTATCAAAATTTATGTTTGTGGGAAATTTACTTTTTTTGTTCGAACGGTCCGTCGCCACGCTCTGTTTGCTTGTTGCTAGGAAGCATATATTTATTTATGATTACATAAAGTTGCACCATATCTTTTGTTTTATGTAAAACATAATCTTTCCTTTCTCCGGAGTCTGTCAGTTTTATGTGTGGCATTTCTCTGTCACTATTTTATGCAGACTTTTGTTTTATATTCTGAAAGATGTTTAGTTTTTTTTTTTTATGTCGGCTATCAACAGCATTATGTTCTTGAGTGATTTGTAATCAAGCCTCAGAGTGGTATAGACATACAAGTAAGAAAAAAAAAGGTATTTTAAAACGGCTTCTATTATTTCTGTTTCCAGAGATGCCACGATCTAGTACGTACTTTGGGCTTTTACTTCGTCCCCTTAATAACCAGGACAAAGTTTAATGTAGCAAAGATGTCGGAGGCTACAGTCAACACATTAAGATGAGTGGTCCATTTTATTGAGTGATGTCTACTCTATGTGATAGAACAAGACCAAAGTTATTAGATACTACGTAAGATACCCAATTAGCTGAATCTAATTGTATTAACCCCTTAAGGACAATGGGCGGTCCCTAAACCCCTTGAAAACAATGCATTTTGATGTACATGTACGGGCTTTGTCATTAAGGGGTTAAATTGGGGCCAATGCCAACTTCTTTCAAACCGGGACAGTGCTTGAAAATCGTTTCTGTCCCACAGAGCCTTTTGGGATGTATGGTTATTAGAGATCAGTGCATCAAAAATTAATTACGCCTCTGCTTTACAATCCTACCTACCATGACTTGCTTCAGTTATTAAGCCCATTGTATAGATTTTATGGAAACGGCAAGCTAATTGGGCTACCAGATATTTCTAATATCCTGATTGAGTCAGCCGTATTTAAGCAGATGTTTCAATCGTGATAGACCATTGGGGAAAAACCACCAATTGAGATACTTTCATATCTTCCATTCAGAGTCTCTGGCTTGAAATATGTGAAATTTAAGGTATATCGTAAAATATTAATTGCTTTGCAGAGATTCGCTTATTGCATTTTCGTAGAGAAATATAATATGATTATCCTCTCCATCTAGTTAAATAACATATGAACTGTATAAGGAGCAAACATTGTGGTAAAAGTGGTGCAATCACCATGGTAACCAATTGAGCGTTCCTACACCTATTTTATCTTTTTCCATTTTGCACAATAATTCACTGGTGCTAGTTGTTGATCGATAACCTATGGACTAGGACAACTGATCCATGGTGTTAACTCGTTAAAATGATTTAGATCCACAATTTTCCCTGTATAATTAATCTGTGCCGAATTGAGCCAAACCTTTTAATACATTTCCCAAATTTCAAGGCTCTTTTTGTCTTGCTGCCTATTACAAAATTAGACCTCAATGGGCCAATTAATGTTCAGGATAAGAACAACGATAATTATCAGGTGTTTTAATTAGGAAAAGTTTAGTGATATTTAATTATGCGTTCCATAACACAATATAACCACAAGTGCTGACTTAGCAAGTTTATCGGCAACTCATGTCACCGGGAAGAAGGGGCTCTAATGCTCAGCTTTCTGCGATAAACATTTCTTTCTTTCATTCTTTCTTTCTATCTTTCTATTCATGTTTCTGTCTCCCTCTGTGTCTCTCTACATTATAAAATGCTCTACATCAGGACCTGACTGGTGATAAAAAGTGGCCCTGGCACTTTAAGGCCAACAGCCATATAGCCGTCAGCTGAATATGTTCACTGTGCTGTTTCAACATGGAAGTACGTATCAGTCACTGGAATGGTAGAAAACGTGAGGGTAAGAAGTCAACAGCCTCTGGCCAGTTGCGCAAGATGGCCAATTTGAGCCAGCAATATATCCTTTTCTATCAAATAAGTCATTTGAATGAGGCTATACGTCTCGCACTTTCCTACAGCACACTGGGCAATTAAAACAAACATATAAACACTTGCAGGCTTTGTTAAACACGCCCTGTTGAATGTTCTGCATCAGAATCAAGTCTCTGCAATTAGCAGACGTGCAAGGAATAAGTTGCTGGCAGGTACCGTCGTTATTTCCAGGGAACCTCATTGCAGCTCAGCGTGATTGCGCCTAATAATGAAAATTTAACTCGTGTTTGCATACCGTCCTGGTAGGGATTTCAGCGAATGAATAACTCTCCATTAAATGCGTCCGTGGCTATCTTTTGGATTAAAATTCATAATTGACTTACAACATTTATTCAAGGGCACAATTAAGGGAGCTGCCCGTATTGAAATAACCGAACAGAATTAAAATTCATCAGTCCTGAAGAATGTATGATCATTGAGTATTTTTATCACTTGCTGAAACTAATAGAAAATGAATGCTTGACTGGCACAGAGCAAAGAGCTGTCTTTTACAGCGGGGGCAAAAGATGAAGCTGCCTGAGAGACCTGCTTTTAGACAATGAACATGGAGCGATGGTCGGAAAATGCGTGTTGGTCAAGGCATAGAGATTTTTTGGAACCAGTATGGTACTAGTTAACCCAGAGTTTCAAGAATGGAAAAATTGATATATCTCCAGACTGGCCATCTCGCACATTGGGCAAATGCTCATTTGGCCGCTGCCCAGCATCTCTCCATCCACACCAGGTCTGCTGCTCCAGATCTGGGTTGGGTGCTGTAGTGGTTGGCCATTTGCTGGATAAGCCTGGCTGCATGCTATGTGAGCATAAAAACGCAACTAGCTGCCTGTCATATCCAGTCATCAACTGCACTGATGTCATTAAGCGGCTGCTGGCCGTTAAGTGCCGGGCCCGCCTTATTATCCCCAATCTGGCCCTATTGACCCAAGAGAAGAAGGCTTCTTTAGCTGTCGGTGATGCCTTTCATAGGGAGCAGACATAGAAAAATAAACTTTTGGGACCTCAGAGGTCTCTTCATCTGATGAAGTTATCTTTTCCACCTGAAGAAGAGACCCGCGGGGTCCAAAAATCGCATGTGACTGCATCTTTTCCTTCCTTGGGCCAATTAAAGGTATCACCTACAGCTTAAGACCCCGTGCCTATTAAACTGTGATCATTTAGAAGCCCAGCTGTCGTATATAAAATATTATTTCAGTTCACATTTTGTAAGTCATAGGTATAATTAGAATATATGTTTGTTGCTGGTTAAAATATTTTGCAAGTTGAAGTTTTATATTGATAAAGTGCTATCCATTTTGGATATTTCTGGGTATTTTATGCATATAAATGTGTCCTCTAACAGTCTGGATACATCCCCGGCATCTGCCTCTATCACTGATATTACAGTATATGACCAATTTGGGAGAATTGAGATAATCAATCACGCTGTCATTGACTTAACGTACCTGGTATTTAAAGAAGATGTTTGAATCTCTAGAGTGGTCAGAAAACTCCCATAATGCATGTTTTCATAGATAATTGCTTAGATGAAATAACTTTTTTGCAGGTCTTGTCTTTTTTTTTTTTCTTCTCAGGTCTAAACTGCTTCTTGTGCTGATTTATGTTTCGTGAACGCCGCCAGTAATGTTATCTTTAATATCGAAGCACCTGTATGTAAAAAAAAAAATAGAAGAGGAATCCAATTTTGTTGAATCCTGCCAACACGTTGATTACGTTGAACTCATTTTGCATCGGGTACAAACATTACCAAACACACATCAATAGTTTGAGCCGCGGATGTCTTTGTGGTGCCTTATCAGATACCTATGCCGCCACTGATTAAATGCGTAAAACAGACAATTGAAAAATCTTCCCCAAAAATCCATTTTAAAATTAGTTATCTGTCATTAACTATGTACTTTCAGCTAGTTCTATACAGAAAGAAAGACCCGCCGTTAGGACCACCTAATGACTTGGCATTGATTTTTCTTATTTAGAGAATTTTGCAGAATTCTTGAAATATATTTTAATCTAATAGCCAATATCTGGATGCTCTTTCGCGTTAACTCATAGTAATAACTGGCTTTTTATGGAAGGAATACCTCTAGGATTCACACCTTTTTTTTTTCAAATTGCTTGTTTGTTGCTTAATCAATTCTCATTTTTTTAACTATACATTGTGCAGCGATAATAGAAGCCCAGGTCACTTTGCTGAAAAATGAAAACCTGAATTAATTATTATTATTATCATCATCATTAATTGTTTATATAACACCAACAATTTCCGCAGAGCTTCTTACATTCCATATATTCAAAGGGTATGACAAAAGTAGAATGCCAGATTGAGATGACCGATACGTCATCTCAATCTGAGGGTGCTGAGGGTGCAACGAGGGTGCTGCTCATTTACCATCTAGAGGGAGTGGGATATAGATTTTTTTTATTATTAAATTTATTAATGTTTTCATTTATTATATTCCCAGGTAGATGGGGTTCCTTAATTACTTCATTGGACCCGAGCAAATAATATCAATGCTACAGAACAGAATCTACTATCTTGGTAAAACTATCTGGTGGACCCTTCAGCTACCCATTACACCTTGCTACATGATGGAGGCAAAGTCTAGGACATTTATCAGGGACAAGGGATCTGGTGCTCACAGTGCTCACCCACCATAGCTATACAAATGTGTAGTTATGGGACCCATCTGTAAATGGGACCCATCTGGGAATCTTGGGGCCCCTTGGACACCTAGGGCCCATTGCCTGAGCTTCACTTCCTGCTACCCCACTGGCTTCCTCAGGCTCCCTTAAAGCCATACATTATCTTCATTGGATTTAGCTCAATGATATACCCTTCTCAACCAAAAAGCATTCATGTTACGTGTTAAATTATGGTGTTGCCATCTTCGTAGCCACTAGGCTATGAAACGTTGCCAATATAAACTGTGATATGTCTTCAAAGTTCTACTGTAAAGAAGAAAGTAAAATCCATACTTACTGAATCCTACAAAGACATCAATCAAGTGTTTACACTAACAATACTTCTTATTTTATTCTTTCTCCCCAGTCTCTCTGGACACCATTTTTTAATCTTCTAATCTTGTATTATAGCTGACCCCCAGTTTTTATCATTATCCTGAGAGCTTTTCAACTGATGGGAAATAATATAATCCACACAACACGCATATTCCTGATGTGTTTCTGAATATGAGTAAAAAAAAAAGAAAAAAAGTCCATTAATTCATTTCCCTTAATGCAGTATTAATTGTGGCTCATTCACAGGCTATTGGGCACATCCAGAAAAAGTACTTCGCACGTGTAAAGATAAACCACTACGATAATTCCTGGCATTTATATCTACTTTCCAGGATAATATAGGCCTCATTACACCCAAGGAAAACTAATGGGACCTGTATCAAACAATAAAACGAAAACGAGGCCCGGAAAACATTATATTTTATATGAACAGATTAATCCTAACATTAAAGAAATATGATGTCATTAGCATGCTTTTTTGGCAATAGGCGAGATACATTCGGCTATACTGTTTACTGTTCCCCGTGATATGACGCGCTCCGTTATTAATTGTAGAACAAAAAAAAAACCGACAATCGGTTGTAATTCATTACTTCATAAATATGGATCTGTTTCAGATTAGGATCCGGGATGTGAGATATACGATTTGAATATAAAATGTAGCAGATGTTACGTAGGTTAGTGTCTGGTGAATCAATTATTAAATACTGCTTACCAGCTTTTTAACAGAGCTATGAGCATGAAGAACATCATTATACTTGTCGTGCGAAGAAACGGATTATAGCTGAGTGGTCTCTTTAATTGCTTTAAGTAAAGGCGTTAAAACAGGACCACCCAGATGCAGTTCTTGAGCTGCAGCTTCTCCAAATTTAATCATTTTCGTTTCTTTTTTTCCCCCCCTCACCTTTCAAAAGGATGAGGATAATAGTTCAGCACATGAGGGTCAATTTCTGGGCATATATGAAATTATGGGACAGTACCATTAAAATGATTTTTTTTCTAAAATCCGAAAATTGACGGTAGCATATCCTCAATATTTTTTTTTCTAAGTCAACATAAAAATGGACCTAAACAAAATATAGCGACGCAAAAATGTAATTTCACAGAAGAGACACAGCAAGAGAAATAACTTACTTGTAAAATATACATATTTGAGTGATTACAAAAAGGTCAATGGCGCATTTTTCTTTTTTCGTCGCGTACAAAAAATATCTTATACAGCAAACGAGATTTATTGTGGTTTACATGTCAAAAAAGTGCGATCTAAACGCGAGAAAGAAACGAATAAACAAAACAGCTGGGGAACCTTACAATTTAGACGAAAAAGACATTTACAAATCTAAACATGTCAATGGCTGCGCTTATTCAGCTGAGTCTTGCTATTCTCTTCAGCGATAGTTCCAACAGACAAAATACAGTCATTACAAGAGGCTCACATGACTTTAATGTTAGGCTTCTTAAGCGTAAGTTATGTTTGCCCATTTTCTGCTCCCAGGGCGATTGGAAATAATAGCAAATGTATCACATGCACAATAGCTGTGTATGACAGTTAAGAAATCATCCAAGAACAGAACTGTTTCATTATGAACCTATGATGATTTCGGTATACCAGAGCATTGCTATATTAAGCCGCTGTCGCCATCCATCTCTTTATGTAAAGCCTGCTTTATAGAATCGAAAGATGGCAGTCATAATAGTAGGTAGGAGTTATAGTTCACTCTGGTAAGACGCTGCGCTACTAGAAGGTTAGCAAGCATGTAACAATGTAAAATGATTGCTTCACAACTGCAAGTTTTACTCTAGAATGGCAGGTCTGCTAAAAATTCTTATGAAACAATTAAGTTTGTAGTATTTTATATTTTTTAAGTATTTTATATATTTGTGACCAGTGGTGGATTCTTGCCTAGCCTATGCAGGCCTCAGTCTAGGGGTTAGATTCGGGGGGGGGGGGGGGGGGGGGGCTGTTGTTGCCTGGACTGTTTTATTAAGGGCTTAAAGACAAGGACTGCACTATGCAATAATTGGCCTCCTTATTGAATTGCAGCTCGTAATGAGTCAGTTGAGGATAAAAAAAAAAAAGATGGAAGAGAAGAACGTTTTAATCAAGGCAGATCTGGGGTATGTGTTTGTATGTGTAAGTGTATGGTGTTAGAGTGAGTTTGTATGTGTGTGTGTTTTACTTACTAGGGGAGGGCACAGAAGAAATACTGCATCCAGGTTCCACTACCACTAGGTTCACCCCTGCCGATGCCATGCAATAACTGATTTAACACAATATAAAAAAGTATACACAAATAAAACAAACCAATTTAGGGTTTAAAGGGTGAACATGTTCTCAGTCTTTTTTGTGATAAAAGACTCCACTGTTCTTAAGGCTAAAGGTCCTTCTCTTTCCAAAATGTCTACCTTAATTGTAACAAAGTCTGCCTTGTATTCCTCACACTTTTAATGATCTGAGTTAATACTAGACTTGTGCATTCGTATTCGGGCGAACATGAAAACAAACATTTTCGTTGTTCAGCCCGAATACTGAATATACGAACATGGCGGCCGCCATGCAGGCGACCAAAAGGCTCACGGCCCTTTAACTCCTGACTGTGCAACTTGGCCTGCCCTGCTCCAACTGTTAAAGGTCCGTACAATCAACTTTATTAGTCGTTCGTACAGGCTTTTAACCCCTGGAGTGGGGAGACCAGTGGTCTCTCTCGGCCAAGTGGCGGTCACCAGCAGGGGGGGTCATCTGGCATCAACCATTATGCCGTCTACCCTGTGTGATTAAAAAATATATATTTAGTTTGCCATTTGCTAGTTTACTTTACTTTATGTGGTTAATTTAGTTTATTCAGCATTCATTCGAATAAGGTGTTAAGCATTAGCTGTGATATTATGACATATAATATCTTAGCTTTGTATTTAAAACATGCATTTATCTGAACACTTGTTAAACATTCTATAAACGAATGCGAAAATTAAATATTTTCCTCATAAAAAAAGAGAGGAGATAGTTCTCTGCTAATTCACTTTTCAATTGTGTTCTGTTTCCATTATTCTGTAGAATTGTTTTAATCTAAATTCCATTAGAACACTTATTGAGAATGGCTTGGCTTGTATAATCTTTATGACTATTGAACATAATATGGGGGTTTGTGTTATTATACATCTAAACCATGAAAGATGTTCAACTTGTATCCAAGAGCTAAACCACTTTCTGTTCCTACAAAAGGCATTTTGGTTGTTCTGTGTTTAAAAATATAAGGTATGACGGGAAGCAATAAGCAGGAACATTCCATTTTATTGTACAGTTTCCTTAATTTGACAATTATTTTTATTTGTTTGTGATTCATCACTGATTTTAATGGTTTGCTATTTTTCTCAAATCTAATTGTGACATTTCTCCAGGTCTAATTAGAGTTTGCTATTTACTTTCTATGCACTTTCACTGTCCTAATTCTTTCACCTATTTACCTTTTTTATACGACATATAAATCATGTTTTTCAAATTCAGTTAGGTATTAATCCACAAATGATATCTCTTATTTCCTGCTGTATATGTTTAAACAGGAAGTTTGTCCCAACTTCCTGTTTCGACTGACAATAGGATTCCAACGCAATCTTCACAGATCATGGGAAATGATAAATTTACGTTAATTGTTTTCAACTATTCCTTTAGTGCCTTTCGCTATCATATTCAGGAAAAAAATACACCTGAATAAATTAAATTAGAATGTTATATATAAAAAAAATATTTTTTAATGCGTTTATGACTTTATCTCAGATAAAATTTCCTGTATAAAATTACTTTGAATCGTTTCAATGTACAAAGGTTCCTAAAATAGTTTTATGGTTCTAGGATTTCTACGATATCTCTGAATAAGAAAAGCTACCCGTCTTGTCGCTCGTTATAATATTTGCTGAAGAACATTTAAATATTATCTTTACTTGTTAATAATACTCTTTCGAGCACATCAAAATGTTGATAAAAAAATAAATATTCAATAAAGTAAGAAAAAGTGTTTTTAAATGTTTTAAATTCTGACTGAGCAGCGTACGAGGCCTGACTATAACATTAGGCCACAATGGCCACCTTTTACTGCCTCTTTAAAAATAAAAACACGTCCTGTGGATATATCAAGGAAAAATCAGTACAAAATATAACTTTATCCAACCAGCTGCAAACGTGCGTCAAGCATTTGGATAGAAAAAATCATTTGCTTCAATACTTTAGGATTCTTCACAAAATGTAATTAAATCATAATGTGGACAAGGCTGATTTCAAACTTAACATGTACCTAAAATAAACCTGATTCGTTTGCTTTTGTGCAATCCAGAAATGAAAAACCAGTCTTCACTATTTTGCATTTGAAACGAGCAAGCACTTTTAGAAGGGATAATTATCATTTTAGGGTTAACAAATATAATGAATATACCTGGACCATACTTAGTAGGGGGGGTATTTACTGATAAAATGCTGTGTTAAAGAGGAAGTACTGCTCATTTTATTCAGGTATCAATTAGGTATACTGCTTGTTGAGTTTTACTGAAACCTCTAGGTCTAGGATGCATGACAACGAGCGCGCATGCACAGGCGTGTTTAATAGACCAGCACTTATGTTATACATTACACCGAGGGGGTGAGTTTTGGACCCTTGCAGAGTGTTTCACAAAAGAAACTACAAAGCGACACAAGAGAATTGCTGGTGGTCCCCTCAAGGACGCCCCTCACCCTGTGGCACCTGGAGCAACGGCTTTTCTTGCTCGTTGGAAGCTACAGACCTGGCTGTCATTGCCTCCTCTTTAAAACATTGCATGCTAAAAATACAACAATGTTAAAAATGATGTCCTTGATTCTAACAATTGTGCTTTCCTGGCAAGCACGTTCTGTTTTGATTAAGAAGAACTCATTTGGGATAACTTCCAGATCATCATATAACAACGCTGGTTGTTGTCAATATTAAAACCTCATGTACCAAATAAAAATGATAATATAGTTGGATATATATATATATTATCACAAATATCCTCTAGTTCTCTGGGTCCTCCAGTTACAGTAGGTACTTTCCAATCCTTTGTGATTTCTCTTGAGACAGGATCTTGTGGAGAACTATTATAGATTCTAACATGCTGTAAATCTGTAAATACAGATGCTTAATGTATCCATCAATAGTACAAGGAACACTCATTAGTGTACTAAGACATACCTTATACACCAAATACGCATAATGTTTTATCATCATGCGTGAGGTTTGTTTCGGAAATTTTCCACTTTTAATTTGGGACTTATTGTGGGTATATATATATATATATATATATATATATATATATATTCTGGCTTGTCTGGTGTCTATAGATGAGCGTTTAATCATGCTTATACTTCCCATATATATATATATATATATATATATATATATATATTTCAAGATGCCTTGGATGTATTGTCTCTGGTTTGAAAATATATTCCAGTTGGTTCTGCATAATTAATGTGTAGACAAATTGGCATATAATTGCCATTTAATCATATAACTGTTCCAAAGGCAGCAGGTAGTCACATAACTACCCAATTTATTTCAAGTGAAACAGGCATAGCATTTTCCCCCATTTGGGTTTAGGAACACGATATTTAATTACAACATTATTTTGATGCAAACTTGATTAAAACGCACTACATTTTTAACTCAACACCCACTTCACGAGCCCAGTGACCTTATTACGTATCATATTTGTATAAGCAAGCAGTTACAGAGTTACCTTTCATGCAACACTAAGAAAGCTTTACGTTAGAACGTCTACTCCTTCTTTGTTTTACATTTGCTAAACCTTAAAATTTTATTATCATTAATTACAGTTTTCATAGAAGAAAAAATATCACTGGAAATCTTTGAGCCTCAGCTGCCGCCTTTTGTTTAATATTAAAGTTTTTTTGGCGTCTGAAGACATTGTATCGTTATTCCCAAACTCCAAATATACAACTAAAAAAAATCCCAATTAAGTAAATAATAATAACTGCCCCTACGCCGTGCTGCAGCTTCTCCCTAAGGTAAGTACTTTTATGTATTTATTTAAGTTAAACAAAAGCCGATGGAAGTAAATGCAGATTTAAGATATATTGTTTTTTGTTCAGGTGGGTCTCTATGGCCAACTCATAGTTTCTGCTTTCTCTACTAAAAAGGGTTAAAAACCATAAAAAGTGTTACTTCCAAAGTTCCAAAATTCATATATAGAAATATTTAACTTCCCCACAGCTACAATCATCCAATTCCAATCAAATTTACTTTTCAACCATGATTGTTGGTTGAAGCTCACAGAATTTAGGCTACATTTATTAAAAGAAGAAGAAAATAGAGGAGAAAAAACAACATTTGTTATTGTTATTAAACGAGAAATATGAACGATGCTGGTTCACACAGACAAATGTAACGACACACCGGTCCAATTGCCCCCCTTGCTGCTTATAAAAGGAGTATGTTTTTGGTTACAAATCTATTTTTTTCGGCATTGCACATTTAAAATGAACCTTAATTTGTTTGATGCAGATGTATCACAGTTTTATATATGATCTAAGATTGAAGTGGCTGGCACAGCAGAAGATGCTTCTTCTTAGGCTTGGGTTGTTCTGGCAACCCCACTGTCCATGCTGTCCATACTGCAAACTCCATACTCCAAACCAAATCAATCACACACTGTTGGGTAATTTAAAATATCTACCATTATTTTAATGATGGACACAGGAGCTAGCGCATATTTGGCCACGCTGGGCCAGTGCAGGAAAACTATCCTTTATGTTTCACTTCTTGGACCCCTTAATTATAAATCCCTATGTTTCAGACTTTAAGAATGAAGAAAGAATTGACAGGTGCATGAACAAGACTTTGGCACTCCCGATGGTCCAAGTCAAATAGAGGGTCACGGCAACCATTACAGGTCCATGGATGACAAATATGGCCCAGCATTGTGAACTAAACCCAATGTTTTGAGTGAGGTCCTATTTTTTTTTCTTAGGCTTGGATGGATCTTATCCATTTTTGCTGATATATCATTCGAATCAGTTAGCATTGCCTAATTGAGATATGCACCATGACATCAGATATTTAAAGGATACCAGCTGGGATACTATCCTTTACCCAAGTACTTCGCAAGTTGTCTTTGCTTGATAAAGTGTAGCCATTTAACCTTTAGTTAGGTAAATTAAACCCTTGTGATATATCACTTTACAAAGGTAAATCGTGAGCTTGAATTTCCTGGCAAAAAAAAAAAACTTCAGCAATGTTATGTGATGCCAAACACTTACCTTTTCTCTTAGCTAAATTCTTGGCTGGCTGACTCCCATTAATGTTTTACTCCATTATTTTAAAGTTGACATCTACTCGGTAATTACTGAAGATACCACCTCTGGTGTAATTAAAGAATGATTATGTGAAGTCAAATGAGCTAAGATCAACCACGCTCATCAGTATGCCAAGAAACCGTTCATCAAACAATATTGATGAAGTACAGTGGTCATTAAATAGAGGGATGAAATAGGAAACCTCATTGTGTTAATGCAGAGTATTGAAATCATTATTAATATTCTGAAAGAAAATATGTATTACATCATTTATTTGTACCATACATCGCTTAGAAAGTGGAGTTAGTGGTTAAATAGCAAATGGTGCCTCAAGTCTCCTTCTTGTGTTATTTATGTCTTTTAATTACTTGTAGGACAAAAATACGATTACAAATGACTTTATTAGTTCACAGTATTGGCTACTTCTTGTCCCTTTCATTAAGAAACAGCTAGGTTATCCATTAAAACATTAATTACACTGTTCATGATGCCATTATAAGTGTCAATCACCTGTTAGAAGACTAACTTCAGGAATCGTGCCTTATTGTTTCCTGTTGGATTTTAGGTTTCTTCGTCTCCTGTACGTCAGAAACAATGAGAAAAGAATGTAATATACGGATATGATGCATACAACGCATGGAACTTGTGAAATGTATCCAATCTATCATTAGGTAGCTAAAGAATTACTAAGTTTGTTTGATTTGATGGTGAAATACTAGGTGTAACAATACATGTGACCCCAACCCTGGTGGTTTAGCATGAAACATGAATCATTGGGTTATGACATCATTAACCAGAACTCTTTGTATCCCAGACAATGTTTTGGGGTGCAACAGATACCAATGTTCCAAAGTGGACCACTAGACATACTTCCCCTACTACCTACACTATATGTATTATATAGGAGGACAGCAACGGGTACTAAAGAAGCAACATGGGGAGGGGGGCTCTGGTTATAAGGTTCAGTTCAAACAGATCTTATAGGTAGAAGGAAACTCAAACTTTAGGTGTTAAGCATAGAGGAATTCTTCATTCAGATCTTGAAACTGGTGATTAACACCTGACATCAGTCATACACGAAATACACATCTGATATAGATAAATATACATTGAAATAATCATTATCCTACATATGTAAAATCAATTCATCCATTTGAAGATTTTTTTCAAGAAAAAGGAAATGTTAATTATGGAAACTCATTTGTAGTTAAACTAAGTGACAGGGGCATTGTGTTTAACAACTTTACAACTTGATGCATAGTAGCTTGTGCAATTCTCCAAGTATCCTTAGGGGTCTATTTATCAAGTCATTCTGACTTAGACTGACGCTTGCAGAGTGATTTACAAGCATCTTAACATCAAAGATCTCGAACCTTGTCATTGATTTTAGGCTGCTTCTATTGATAAGTGATACAGAGAGCAAAGACCAGAGAGAGTAACCTCTAAAGCAATATATCAAATGAAAAGCATTGAAATAGACTTTTTTAATGATATTGAGAAACATACCAATAAAAAAACTAATGTCACTACTAAAAATAAAAGTCTCTTTTTTAACCAAATAGTGTCATTCTTTTAACAATATTCTGGTTATCATCACTAGTCAACATGCGACGGTCAGGTAAGTAATAGTAGGGTAGTAGACTGTATACCAGGTTCCAAGGTCGTAGTTGAATTTTATCAAAAATAGTTAATTATTGTTATTAACAGACTTGTTACTACTTCATTCATTAGCATAGAAATACAAAACAAGGAAATCGACATTAATATTCTTAAATCAAGGAGATATCAATTTAAAACATACCCTCTAGCGTGCAAATTACAATAATTTAAACACATAGTACCCATTCCATCAAAAATAAATATACATTACATTACCTATCAATTCATGTTATGCTTTTGTTTCTGTTGATAACTTCCTTGTCACTTTGTGTCGGTTTATTGTGAAATTCACATTCAGATCTGACTTTCCTGTTTAAGGAATTACAATGTGCAAAGTTTGCCTTTGGGCTAAGACTCTCTCTCGTTTTCTCTCTCTCTCTCTCTGTGATTTAGAAGGAAAACATATTTCATGGAAAGTATCTTCTCCAGTATTAACCCAGCTGCTCTGATCCCTCCAGCAATGTTTTAGTCAGAGCAGCTGCTCTACTTTAAATAAAAAAGGGAGAAGAGACTTTTCATTACAATAGTTATTCATCACTTTTTTGCCTGGGCAATTCAAGGTAAAGCCATTTCCCAACGTGTCCTAACAGTGTATAAGTAAAACCATCAGCCACAACTTTTACATGAGTAGCTTATAATTCGTTTGCACCATGAATCTAGGTAATATTTATGCTGGTTTTAGAATAGATTCTATATATGATGCCTGTGGTATCATTAAAGCATGTGCTCCTAACATTGGCTTGTAAAACAACCTGTATATTCACTAATATTCAAGTTGTTTGTAAGTGCAGACAACTTTACATTTTGCTGGTTTCAGATGAGGGCATGCAAACCTCTGCATACTATAAATATGGAAAAAACAAAACAAAAAAACAAACATTGACAAAGGAACTGACAATTGCCTCTTATGTATCACATGTACAGTGGTGCAAGAGGTAATAAAATACACATTGGAGAGCAAAAGCCCCCAGCATACCCCCTAACACAAAAGCAGTGGATGGTTGAATGGGCACTGGTTGTGTGGAAGCCCATGCATTAGCAAATTCAGACTTTGCAACATTAAGCTAATAGAATTCTTAAGAAAGGGATTTCCAAGGCATGTTAACCCAGAGGCCTCACCGTCTCTCATTTTTCTCTCCATATGGAAGCTTTGAGTGGGCAAAGCAGACATGGAGTAGATGGGGTTCATTTTGTGTGGCAAGTCATGAATGGGAATATAAGGGTCAGGTCCAGGCAGTGGGTGGATCCGGTGGGCAGCACAGGAGATCTAGCAATCTGCTGCCCTACTCAGATTTAATGGGGCCCACCAAACATTTGCCTACTGTAGTAGTTGAACATTCCGTGTCTAAACATTTGGAAACAATATTAGAATGGGAAATGATTCATGACTTTCCGATGATGAAATATTCTAGAAGGATCAACGGAAAGGCGATTAAACCGTTTTCTTGAAATGCGATTGTTACATTATTTCAAGTAGTATTTCTTTGTTAATAAAAAGCTCTGCCTAAAGCAGATCCTAGAAGGCCTCTCATTTAACAATGTCTGGTCCCGGGTACTTTAATGATAAACTTCCTGCATAATCAAAACACAATATCCATTTCTTGAAACTCTGTTACTTTTATTACTAGTTGTGTTTTAAATACCTACCATGCGTCTAATAGGAGTACTCCATCAATGTCACAACCCCACACCTGGAACACAAATTGCTATGCAAGGTGAAACATGTCAGCAAAATGTCTTGCGACTAATTAAAGCTTTTGCAACCTTATAGAAACTGAGATTTTGGTCCTGCACAAAACAGCATTACCATAGTGCTGAATATAAAAACCCATCGCGGGACTTATATAAATAATCTTACAAAAATAGACATTTAAGACATCTGTTAGCATTAATTATACGTCCTTTCTTTTACTTTTCCCATTATCACATATACAGATTTTGAATTTGCATATATTTGCATGCTATTAAATATGTTGTCAGGTGGTTATTTATGCATAAACTGGTCTTTCACTTATAATGGCTTAAAACGTATTTCTAAAAGAAAATAGTAAAAGAGATTAGTGTTGCAGGAGTTATTGTCAGTTGTGGCCCTACTAAAGATGCCCCTGTAGGAGATATTTTAATGTAAGATGAACTAGATCCAAAAAACAGGTTAGAGACCAGAATTTCCATCTCACCATGAGGCAATGTATGAGGTCCAAGTAAAAGCAGGGCTTCTTCTAAAATTATGGACTAGTCCATGGGTATAGGTCAGTGCTCTGTGGACTGGGGGCTAGATTCAGACATTCACACTACAACACAGAGACAAGACACATCAGTGGCACTCGACAGCCACCCCTTCTAAATACAGTCCAGAAATTGGACAGAGAAACTAATGATATCTTGTTTATTTATTGTTGATAGTAAAACGAGATCTAGAGCTTGACATGCTTGACGTGTTTTGCATAGATTGTCCGGTCCTGAAAAAGTGTTAAAAACACTTACGATTAATTAACTGGTGCAAATATAATTGGCGAGGACACAGACAGCTGAACAAAGTGAATGTGAAATAATTCACATTCACAAGTGAATTTTGACGGCTGTATATATTTATATATCTGTATTTTGGATATTATCCAGCCCCTCTGATATACATGTTAAGCACAATTCTTATAGATTTTAATTTCTTTTTGAGATATACATTAATTGTCATATGTGTTAATACACATAACAGCCAGGTATTTACAATTACTTACCAACAAACACTTTTTTTTTTAAATTCTGTGTACTTTTACCAAATAGCCTTTATAGTGTAGTTGGGGCTGACCATTCCATATACACTGCCTTGGGTAATTATGATTATTATCACATTCTGAGTGACCAGTACATGAAGAGAAGGGCTTAGAAACATAATGCCCCCAGGGCAATAAAAATCATTGCCAACCTAGAAGTCATGCAAACCAGTATCCCTTGTGGCAAACATATGAGATCCTTAGGCGATCTAATGAGGGAAACACACTCGTGTTTGTTTTCTTAACGTACTGTTCGAATTCTATGTGCTGAATAGTCTTTATAGTGTAAGCTAGGGCTCTACAGATAAAATAAAATGAGATAGAGCATACCACATAGCAATATGTTATGACAGGTACTGAAAAGATAATGAAAATCTATCAATATTGGTATTATGGTAAGTATTTCAAGCCTTACGAACACAATGGCTTATGACATGTGTATTCAGACTACAGAGCAGAGAACAGATATTCTTCTTCTCTTTTATATGGCAATATGGTGTAAATAGTAATAAATGTAAGCCTAGGTTGAGTATATAATGAGTCACTAGCAAGCCAACCTGGACTGACCAAGGAAAGACCAATAGATAAGTCTAAAAAAATAAGACTAAAACAGAACGATTGTGGATTTGTTGAGCTGGCTCAGCTCCATCTTTTACTCTTCCTATTGGGATCAGCTGGTTTGGAAAGTTATGCACTCTTTCCAAACTCAAGCCCGTGAACATAGCGATATCCTTGTACCACTTATAATGGAATTCGCAAATATGTATCAGGATGAGGAATTAACACTTGATTTAAAAACGTGTTTACTTTTTCATACATTAATATTGGATATAAAAGATGTGAAGTCACATACAGAAACGTGCGATAAATTGCGTTACCTTCCTTAATACATATTAATTGTAGGTATCATACGCACACACTTACTAAGTGTCAAATAACTCTCTTTGGCTTGTTAAATGTAGCATGCATTGGCACTTCACTTTATGTTAATATTTAGCATTTAACACTTTATTTATTTTATGTATTTTGTTATTTGCTTGCAGATGTGTAGATTTAAGTTATATAGGTTAATGCGCGTCGTATGTTTCTTCGCTGTGAACTTTTCCAGCCAAAAAAGAAAGCATCACATTTCCTTGCCATGATCTGTTTTACTTGCTATTCCCTCAGCATCAAAATGATTGACAATTTCTTTCTTAATGATCGCCTGTGGAATCTGAGGTCTAGAGTTGCATTATGCCGTACTTACATTATGTCAGAGTCAGTGTTTCTCCACTTAATTTATTCTTATTGATTATTTAACAAGTAGAAGAAGGGATGCTTTCAAAAGTGCAACCTTGATCGATAAGATTAATATTTATATACTGTATTTGTAAAAGTGGCGCGTGTAAATAAATATAAAACATGTGCCAACGGGCCAATGAGCCCCAAAAAATTAGGTTTCCTTCCCATTTGGTTCGGTCAAAAATGTGGGGGCATTTTTAATTTGGGAACGAAAATCATTGCCCAGTGCTCACAACCACTCTCACATACTCTCTCACGCTGTCATTCTTGTGGACTCTCTTTCTCTCTCTAAATGTTTCCCTACCATCTCTGCAGACCACTTCCTTCTCTTCACTCTTCTCTTCTTTCTTCTATCGTCGTCATCATCTCTATGGACATAACCCGGCATAATTCAAGTTAGGACAAAATTATGGTTCTTTAAGCGACATCCTCTCCCTCGATTGGAGGATTGGATGTCGTCAGAAGCGCCACCATTTTGATGGAAGTTCCCGCCAGGTTGAGGATGAAAATAGAAGATTTAAGAAAGCAGAGTGAAGAGAAGAGATAGAAGGGAAGATAAAAGATGAAGATTCAGAAGCGTAAGTGGTCGGTAGATAAGGTAGGGAAACATTTAGAGAGCATGACAGAGAGAGTGAAGGATAATGAATGAGTGTAAGAGAATGTGAGTGAATGTAGGCCCACAATTTTTGGTTAAAAAAAAAGTATTTTTGCTTCGTTTTCATAAGGAGTCTGGCCTTATTTTAGGGGCTTTGTATGGGATTCTCCGAATTTACCAAAATTCCAATCCAGACATAAAGCCAAAGAAAAACTCTGGGTAGCCTTCCCTAGGAAGTTCTGAGCATACCGATAAAAAATAAGCCGTTTGCCTGACTATTGCTAATTTGAATACCACAAAATTATTTTAAGACACTCACTTTCCAAAATTTTAGAATCTTGCACTCGTTTTATATTCACCAACCGTCTCTATACATAATCTAAAACGTCTTTGATACTCAACAGTCCAGCATATTTTTGCTGGATCAATGTGACTTTGAACCTGCTATAAACAGCTAAAAAAATATGTTATTTAAATGAGGTCATTTTTCTCCCTTTTACTTTGAATACATGAAATGATGATAGAATTGGCAGCCTGGACTGAAAATCCTGCATGAATGTCATTTTTTTGCACTATTTCTATTTAGACACCATACGGTGGTCAATCTAAAACAATTTATTTTGTGATGATGTGCTCCTTATATTCCTTAGTGATGGAAATACATTTTGTATTCTCCCTTAATATAATTTTGTCAGGTACCCGCAGAACCCCATGGAATTTAATATGCTGTGGATTTTATTCTAAAGGTCTCCAGCTCTCAATTTTGAACAAGATGATGCAAAAAACACTCTCCAGATGCACTAAATGAAGATTGTCTTATTGCTCTTTAAGCAACTGATTTTCATTGCTGCTTTTGCCCAGTTAGAAATTGGTGATATCAAATAAAGTTCCGTAGAGTTTGTCTAATGGACTCATTTATTTAAATTTCATCTTCACTGAAGGGTATCTATACCAAAGACTATGTTAACCTTCTCAAAGCAGGTGAGTATATTTATTATCATTTAGGAACAGATGTCTATAAACCTGACTCTTAGACCGTATGCTTGACTATAGCCTTAATCAATCCCAATCCAAGAAACAGCTCCAAAGAATGACAAACCATTGCATTAGTGGACTTGCGTCTGCCATCTTGTTTTCAGCGACATTGCCGATTCGGTCTCATGGAGCCCATGGGGAGGTACCCTTCTGTGGATGGAGGTAAGGCAAACGCGGATGATGGTATGAAACAATATACCATATTTGCTCGATTATAAGACAAGGTTTTTTTCAGAGCAAATGCTCCTCGGCTTATAATCGACGTCAAATAGGTCTGACTATGAGACTAAGATCCAGATGCTCCGCAGCGCTGCAGGGGACCTGGATCCTCCTGTCTTATTCCTCCCCTAAACTTACCGGTGCTTCTGACTCCCGGGTGTGTAGCCGGGGCAGCGGGCATTTAGAGGGTTAAAAGGCATTTCTGGGGCAGAGTGGCAAGCCAGGGGGCAGATTGTGCATAACTGGGGGGGGGGGCTGGTTGTAAAATAAAAGATAATAAAACAAAATATTTTTCTCAATCATAGCTTTTATTAAAAAAAATAGTTTTACATGAATTAACATTTACTGGTAAAACTTTTTTCCTATAGGGTCGTCTTATATTCAGGCCTTTTCTTTTTTTCCCTCAAATTAATAGTCTTTTTTGGGGGGTCGTCTTATAATCGAGCAAATACGGTAATTTATTTTTTGACAAACTGTAAAATGATCACATGTTTCATTTCTTACTCTTGTATAACTAAATCCTTACCTTGTATTTATTGACCGTCCAACCTCTGATGGTATGGCATGGTAATAAATAAAGTTAATAAATTTACCCTATATCATACGCAATTCTGTGAAACAAATATTCCATCAAATGTTTGATTTGATCCCTTTTTAGAAACTCTGTTTTAAATGTTATCAAATGTTAATTATAAACGTTTTTGGAGCCATGTTTTCATCCTGGAAGTCAATTGGTAGAATTACAAACGTATTCCATGGAATTAAGAGAATGTAGACTGGTTATATGACAGCTATACTATCATTATACAGCGAGTTTAGTTATGACATGCAATAGAGTTGGGCTAAATACATGAATTAAACCCGATTCACTTTTTAATAATACTTCACAGACATGACAGACGTAAAGCTGAATATGATCTTGTGTTGGTGGTTCTCGGAAAGAGCGCAGTGAGACTATTGAACACATGCATTATTGGGCAATTTGTTTTCTGGCCCTTGGCATTCCAATATAAATTGCACAGTAATATCGGTTAGGGTGAAAACAGATCTAATTAAACCCAGGTTTTTATTTTTATGACAGCTTCCTATAAGTAACCAGAAATAATTTCATACAATGGAAAAACTGGGAATAGATAGTTGTCAAATTTATAACATTGCTTGTACAAAAAAAGTCTAAAACAGTATATTGATGGAGGTTAGATCAGGCATCAGCACTGAGATGGATCGTACCATCTATGGTCATCAATAACAACCCTAAATGTTTTTCATTATTGGTCAACGTTGTTCTTCCTATACATCTGAAAACCATTTCCTATTCCTCCTTACCATGATGAAACGGTCATGGTAAAACAGATCGCTTGATAAATGCGACTGCATGCCGCTTAGGTCTAAAAACAAAATGCATGGCCACACTTGCTCAACTGGTAGCCGCACATAGACCATCAGGCCGCCACTGGCCAAGGTCAATCCGCCATACCCAGTTTGGCCAATCAGCTGCCAAGCGCCTCTTTTCTAAATCAAATTAACCAATCTTTTATTCTTAATTTTATAACTGTTATGGTCAGGTATACGAGGTGGATCCAACAATGCAGGTAAGCACAGCTAAAGAAAGTCCAGTATACAATCCGCGGTCGAGGGCAAAGGCAGGCAGCAAGGTCAAAAACAATCCGAGGTCAGGGCAGGTAGATAAGGTGCAAATACGATAAACAGGTCCGGGTACGAAGGCAGGCAGACAGGAGACGAGGTCAAATAACAGGCAAGAGGTCGGTACACAAGGCAGAAAGCAAAACGATAGAAAACACCCAAAGCAATTAACGCTTAGAACGGGCAACGACATGGCAAACAAATGGGGTTTAAATAGGAAAGAGGAACTCACGTCATAGATCGCGCCGTAACGTGCGTCGCGCCCGCAGAATGTAATTGGGTGCGATGACTAGAACCACCACTAGATGGCGCATCTCCGCCGTGTTCCAGGCGTGTGCGCGTGGAGGACGCGGCCACGCGCCTGCAGTGTGGGCGGGCGTACGTGCCCGAGAAGGCAGAACCACCGGCCTCATTAGTGGCCGCGGCGGCACCGCGGCGACGACGCACGGGCGGAATGGAGGTGGAGCCGCCGACCTCCGGCAACCCGACGAGAGCGGCTGAGGTAAGAGCCGCGGTAGAGCGTGTGACCCGGCGGGCACACGTTTGAGGGACGGGGATGGATGTGCCGGCGCCCGGCGAGCCGGCGTGAACAGCCGGAGAGGAAGTCACGGCAGAACGCGTGACAATAACATAAAATTATCACAAAAACCTGCAGACTTTATCGTCCCTGACACAAATATGAGGATATCTGTGTTTGTGGAGATGGGCTAGACGAAGGCTATTGAGGCTGGGTGGGTCGGCCATCTTGAAAGGTATATAAGTACAGAACCATTAGCACTCAGATTAACTGGCGATTCTGATAAACTCTCAAAACAATTCTTACCCAGCTGTATATATACAAGTTGCTAGGGACGTTTATTTTTCTATGTTTCTATGTTTCTTTTAATGTTGGCATATAATAATAAGATGATTTCCATGTGAAAAAGATACCGCTAAGGTTGCCTATAATTTATGAGGCGTTAGATCTTTTTTTCTATGTTGGCCCTATTAAAAAGCTTCGCTCTTCTTGTTGCAATATAATAACAACTTGATGAAAATGTCCATTTTTATCATCATCATCATAATAGCCTCCACAAAGCCCACACCTGGGTAATTTGTAATTATTCTTCTTGTTAATTAATCGGCTGCCTCTTTCACCTTTTGAACTCTTAATTAATGTTTAAAAACACTACAGTTACGTAGCAAAATAATTATCAGGAGACAATATAACACATTCATGAGGACTGTATTCATGAATACTTAATGGCCATTGATGGACAGTGTACGAAGGACCTTTCATTTGGTAGATCAGATAAAGGAGCTATATTAGTTATCTGAGCCGGGCAGCTACAAATTATTGAGGACATTATACTTAATCTCTGTGAGATCTGCATTCCTCTATCAAGAGACACCGGTTTTACAACGATTATTCTGTTTAATTTGATTTCTAAATTACATCAAGAGCTTTTTGTTATCCGGCGTAAGAAACCATGTTTTGTAAATATACAGGTTTCAAAGCGACTTTTTCTCACGTGATTCCGTCTACAAAAAATGTACAACAATACATTTATAAACAATTATTTATGCATGTATAATCCTACTTGATGTGATTTTTATAAAAGCAGGTTAACACGGTGTCTGTGGATTTCTAAATTCAATTTGTTCTAAACGTCTTCACGTGTGTTTCTGTCATTCTGTATGTTGGGAGAAAAAGGGGTTAAATGGTGTCTTTTGGTTAGAAACACTGTATTTTATGCATTATCCTAGGTATTTTGATGACATCATCCTAGATAAATGACAACTATATTTTCTATACACTTATATTCTGGTGGTTTAACTGTTCAGCCACTAAAACCTTTCCTATGACTCCTTCATCACTGGGAGCTGGAACGTTTAGTCCTGAGGGGTTAGCGTACTTGTCAGAACATCTCTATGGTTTTTTTTAGCTTTCTGTAGGGAAATCGGAACAGAAAGACAGCCATGAAGACATATCTGTGATTTAGGAAGTGGCAGCACCGGAGAGGTTTTACCTGCTAAAGTACTGCAGCAAAAACTACGAAAAAAGTTAACTACACAAATAATTGCATGGTTCTGTTTCTGAGATGAATTCAAAGATGTCCTCTCACACGTGCTACAATGTATGTAATCTATAGGACTGATTGGACGAGTGTTGTTTAATGTCATACTCGTGCATATTTCAAAGCAAAATATGTTCTCTCGGCAGCTGAATAGAAGGGGCTCAGGGGAAATATGACGGCAAAACAGAACCATATAATAACCTTGTAAAAGAACTAGTGAGAGCTAATTAGAGAATATAGCTCCGAGAATGATATCCCTGTTGTGATGGAAAGTAAACCAGGTCTTATCTCCTGTATTTCGCAATTTCTTTGTTTTGTGTCACTGGAATTTCTTACACACAAAGAAACTCTATTCACATTTGGGTTACAGAAATAGATTATAATAAGAGCATGTCAACCATGGTGGCTATTGTCAAAACAGAATAAATTACGTTAGTTTAGTGTACATTGGTTGGCATGAAGGAAATATGAAGATTGTGCGTTGGACCAGGTGTGCTTTTTGTGTAGTTCCTTCGGCTCTTCATAGGAATGAGTTTCTACCTCTACATCTTGACTTTCATGGTTCCAAATGACCCAAGGCTCAGAGATCGGCACACTTCAATATAAAAACCCCCCAAATAAATAAAATTCCACAATTACATGCATTAACCCCTTAATGACAAAGCCTGTACATGTACGGGCTCAAAATGCATTGTTTTCAATGGGTTTAGGGACATTGTCCTTAAGGGGTTAACATGTTTTCGGGGCAGGGCATTGCTAGTAAAAGACATATGTCATTTACATTAATTTATTATTATATTATTATTTTGACATAGATAAAACAGAAGGATACTTGGATACTACTTGCATAATATTAATAACCCATAATGTTTTTTTTTTCCGTACAGTACCTGCCTTATGCCCAGAATAGGTATGCAGCATGTATTTCATCGTACATAGTGGCCAGTCGTTCGTCTTCTGCGTTTTCAATGTTTTAGAAAATACAGGAAAAAAATTAAGTAATTTCCAAGACGTTTAGGGGCAGGAGATTAAGAGTAAAAAATTCTAAAACCGTGCATTACTCACCCTACAAGGGTTAAGCAATGTAATAATTTTATATATATATATTTTTTACATTTCTGACCATGATGTTCTGATATCCATAGAAAACCTTCCATGCAGAATTAGAAATGATTTGTAAAACAGTAATTAACAGAGATGAGATAAAGTGGTTGCTTGGGGGTCTTTTCCTGATTTACAATGCAACCGCTCTGCCACGCATTTTAGCATTGTAATTTAAATTACTTTTTTTTATGACTTGACTGTGACTGACCAGAAGGAAAATAATTTGGATTAATTAGGGAATACTTTCTTTATTACCCTTGTCTTTTCTTGTCTGACATGGTCTGAAAATCAGCTGTCTTGATAATGGGAGCGTTCCATGAGATCAGAACATAAAGTAATATGTAACCCATTAGAACGCTGGTGAATGCTATTTGCACTTGATGACCTCTCGGAGCGGCAATCCTGAGTATAAAACAAGAGTCGTTTTAAAGTTACAAATATATACTGCCGCTCCAAAACTTTTTAACAACTTGCCAAGAGCACAGTAACATTGTGCCAGATCACTTTCACAGCTCTTGAGAAAAAAAACCCCACATATTTGCTCTGAAAGAGAATTAAATACGACCACTTAAACTAAAGGGATAATTTAAATTGCTTGTTCTCTGGTGCCGGTGATTATACCTTTATTTTATGTTCAGAGTCACTGGGATCATGACAAATAGGAACTATGATTATAGAAGCATTTAGTTGCATACCTGATGTTGGGGAGAGCTATGTTGCAGATGCCCCCGACAACTGTTTGCCCCTTACCCTATGTTTACTACAAGCTCCGGTAGGGGTATCCAGGGCCCAGATATCTTTTCTTTGGCTCCCTGGCTGGTCTATGCTCTCCGAAGGGCTCAGTTATAACCTAATATTTGAGCTTTAACAGCGGACATAGCAGAAGGGAGGTATTGAAAAGGCCTGTACCCTGTTTCAGCCCGAGGGCAAACCTTGCCATGTGGCCGAGTAATAGAGCGGCCAAAAACACATGTAGCAGACAGGGAGCTCCAGACACACAATCCAGTCCAACAATGTTCTGTGTTCAACTGCTAAAGTGTATTGGAGCTCAGAAGGGATCCAGACAGGGTATTAACCAACAATAAGTACAATACACTAAAGCAAGAAATGATCCTTCTGATAGTAGCCCAAAATCTTCAAATCAGAGCAGACCCCGGGGGTGATTGTCCTCCCGCAGCCTTCCTCTGAAGCCCATGGAGATGAGCCAAACATTATTTGACCTACTCTATTTGCATGCACCTACCCAGAATCCCTTGTGGTTATGGCAGCACCATGAGATTTCTGAGGGAAAAACAAGCCTTCTGGCTTGTCTGGTGTCTGTAGATGAGTGTTTAATAATACTTCTACTACACCCTTAATTTTAAGTGAGTCCAGCTAGAGTAGGTTGACTTGAGCCATACATATGCTACTTTTAAGACTTGTTTCACATAACTACCACTTTCAATGCACCCACAATATTTATGAGCAGCTTCACAAATCTTTACTTTCTCTTGTGGCGTAAGGAAAGCTGATTCCATAGAATATACAGAAAATGTATTCCTTTCAGAAATTATCACTGAAATACGTCATCCCAAAGGCAACCGGACTTTACTGGGTTTATTTATTTGTTTTCCCATGGCACAAGGTGAAACATCGCTAACAATTGTATTTTTCTAAATTGAAACATTTGTGAGCAGAAATGACAGTGTTCTCCTCCTGACCTGTAATTTTGTTGCATTGTGTTTATACTGCCTCACTCTTAGGTTTCGCAACAAATCATCCTTCCAGGTATCTTCCTTATCTTGTACCATCTTCTGTCCTCTTTAATTGCTCTGCCCTTTCTTTAGTGTACCAACGACCCCGTTCTTTATTAAATTCCTTTCTTTTGTTGTTGGTTACTTTGACTATTGGTTACTTTACTGTAGTTTTGCACTCCGAGGGCTTCTTCACCTTACTTTTCAATTTGTTCTGTTTAATTCCCTTATTGTTTCTCTTATACGAAAGGCAATAATCATTCCAGTCCAACGGCCGAACATACCGAACTTCTGACATTTTTTTTTTTTTTACATGGATATGTTCCTACCCTTTTGGTTTGGATGGAATTTGTTGGATGGAATTTGTTGTCACTCAACTACTCACCTACACTCTCTCTTTTCTCACTCATTCTCTCTTTCAATGTCTCCCTACTTCCCCTTCTCCTCTGCTCTGTCTACTTCTCCTTCTCTGATGTTCCACTTCTCTGTCTCCTTTTTTCACAGCTCTCTTTCTCCAATGTCCCACTTCTTCTGCTCTGTTTCTACAATTCTCCCTCATCTTTTCTAAATACTTCCACAACGAGAAGTTGTGTGCCCACCATTGGGACAACCTCTCCTCCATTCCTCCAATCCGGGGGGGGGTGCCACCTTGGTATGTGCAGAGGCTCCCATCTGTTGTAGAAGTATTAAAAAGAAGAAATAATAATGCAGACAAATCAGAGGAAAATGAGAAGCAGACCATCAGACAGAGACATGGAAGCTTTATCTTTTGTTTGCGGTTGTTTTGTTGAGACACCCTCCTTGTTTTCGGAGATGCGAATGAATGAACACATTCAACAAATTCATATGAATCCGAATGCACAAGTCTAGTATCTACATGTTTTGGTGGCATACTCATCTGTGCCAGTGGCACTGCAGCACATGTTACATTAAAATAAATGTTTTGCAAACGAAAGTCAAAGGACATTCTCCTCATTTTGGCTCACTTGACATAGCTATTAACAGTTACATGCTGCTCTGGCCTGTCATGCAGTATTGTTTCCTTCAATTACTTAGTAATTAAATTTAATTGCTATGATGTGGTGTAGCAGATTGTGGGGCGGCAGGCAGTGTGTGCTGATAAGAACCACTGAGGTCCATTTATAATAATTTATTGTAAATCTTTACCCTTTTCCTCCTTGGAGCAATTAGTGATAAGCCATCTTATTGTTCTGTAGATTTTAGACAAAATACGTTAATAGAAATATATGTTTTATATCCACTTGAAACAATTTCTTTTATTTCCCCACAGTCTAATTCTTTGATTTTTAACAAGCTACTTCTTATTCCTGAATTTCTAGTTTTGTTAATTTTAAAAGTATAGTTTGTTGAATTTAACACTTTTACAGCTAAATGCAACGGTAGTTTCATGAATTTTAATGTTAAACGCCTATGTCCTTTCCAAAAACAGGCAGATATAATATATATATATATATATATATAGGGTAGTAAAAGCATTATGAAACTCGACGCCAGACATCAGAAGGCTTGTTTTTCTCTCAGAAATCTCATGGTGCTGCCACAACCACAAGGGATTCTGGGTAGGCGCATGCAAATAAGGTCAACAATTATCTCGTTTTGCCTCTATATCCACTTTATACATGGATCCCTTGAAAGTAATTGTTCGCTGTACAGGACAACCTCGGATAAGAGATGCAGGAGCCAGATCACCACTCATGGACAGCCGTTTCATCCTTCATGGGACTCGTCAGCATGAGGTTGTGATACTGGCTTAATAGTTGAGGCTTAGGGTATATATATATATATGTGTGTTTTATATGTCGAAAAGTCACCCCTTTCATAATTTATGACATCCCCTCACCGACTGGAGGATGGGTGAGAGGATGTTACCAAAAGAGTTAAACTGGCTACCAATGGAATCCAGATGCACCCCTCATCTACATCGAACCTTGTATTTAAGAGAGTTTCTCAGAAGCTCCTACCCTACCTCAGTAGTATGCTCTCCCCAGCGGTTCCCCGATTCAGTACCAGCACTTTATTTACTATTCAACGACACAACACGGAAGAGTCTCAACCCTAATTCTTCTATAGAGCCTGTGGAATAACCTCCTGGACGCTATCAAATCTTCCTTCGGTCCAAAATCCCTTACCAGATCAACATACTGTACCTCAATACAAAATGCACCTGTGATCATGGTTGACTTTGCTTGTTTTCTTACCTATGTTAAATTTGTATATTTGTATTTTGATATTATTTTGTACTTTTAATATTATATTGTAACTTGCAATGCAATATTAAAATGAGAGGAATCTCAATGTATCCTTTCTGATAAAATTCTTTATAAATAAAAATATAATCAGGTAACTCATTAGAACTTAGGTGTCGGAGTTAGTTTACAAATATTTCAGAATTCTTATTTTTGGGTTAATTAAACGTGTTTTTGGTTTATTTACAAAAGTGGAATCATCCTTCTGTTTGAAGTAGTGCAATCTAAAATATGAAGAAAACAAACATAAACTTTTTTGTGTGTACCATATGCTTCCAGAGTTAGGTAGAATAATACGAATACTTTCGGCTTCTTACACTAAGAATATTTAATTATTTTTTTTTCAAGCGTGGCAGTCAGATGGCTTTTTTGAAGTTTCTGTCTAAATCTCCCATGGGGTTAGACCTTCACAGATTCTAGCAGTGGGCTTGCTTGAAGTACGCTGCTCCTGAAGGCTTTACGTGTTCCGATGTCCTTTGACCCATGAATTAACGCTCAATAGCTATTCTAAAGGGGAAAGAAAGCTTTTCACATCATCCCTGTTAGTGCCAGATGCTGAACAAAGAGTACATCTGGGAATTATGTGACAATTTTAAAAATACTTGCTTATCCATGAAATCCATGCCCAAATGCCCATTATTGTGTTTTATGTTCATTTTTAATATATATGTCTTTTTTAAATTAACTGTTCCCAAAAACACATTAGTATATGTAATAATGTAAAGTATCTACCCCATATTGTCTCTCCACTGGTGTCTAATGCATCACCAGCCAAAACAGTTGAGATGCCAGCTGACTATCTAAAGCCGCCGTCAGCAGGTGACAAAATTAATGTTGACTCATTTCTGTTTACTTGGATAATATTCCTCATTTAGGCTTGGTTTTAAATGTGCTTTAATTAATCCACATAAAAAACTACGATTTTAGTACATTGCTTTACAGTGGCACAGAGTAAGAATATTACACGCTATAAAAATAACTTGATAAACATATTTTGAATAACTGCGGTTCCAAGATTTTATTCCGTCACTGATAATGTGGTTAAAGTGTGCTATTGAACGCTGAAAATCATTAGGATTTGGCTTATTTCACATGTCAAATGATGTATAATTTGATGTGGTATTGATAAGGAAGGAATATCTTGTAGGGTCTTTGCATAATGGGGAGATGGTGTGTAGAGATAATTATTGTTAGGAATGGGAAACACACACACAAAGGGTCAGAGGATACTAGAGCTCCAATAGAGTTCTTAACCAGAAACCACCGTCCCTGGACACCAGGAACCCTAGACCTCAAAACCCAAAATGAAGGAGTACACGTCCAACCAACAGGAGGAACCCCTCAAAGTGAAGTAGTCAACAACCAAGGGTAGCCAAGGTCATAAGGAAACTATACACTGAAATATGCAGGAATTGTAGTCAAGAACAAGCCGAGATCAAATACTAGAGAAAGGCAGGGTAATCAGAACAATGTGGGTCAAGAAGGACAATCTCAGAAACGCAGGGATTTGCAGGAAGGCCATGGTGTCTGAGAGAGCCAGGTACCTATAGTCCTAAAATTAGTACCAATGAATAACGGACAACAAGTACAGGCAACGTACAGCAAACACCCCAGTGGGGGATGTAAATAACACAGCATCCACAAGCCACCTGGTGACATGTAACAGTATCAATGTACGAGACAGGTTTACATCAGCTTATCCAGTTTGAAGGAGGTTGGGGATTATGTGCACACCTGGGAACTGTTAGGGTTTTGCCCCGAGAAACTAGGTTAAGTACAGTTCTGGCATTCCCCACTCCACACTCACTCTCCCTCCTACTAATGTGTTTGGGGTTAGCGCTGCACACAGCTGGAGCTAGAGCCTTGATGTTCCCAGGAATGGGTATGTCATGGACATGTGAAATGAAAAGAAAGGGTAACATAATGAGAAATGAGAAAAGCCATGTCATTTTAATGATGGGCGCATACTTTAGTAGTAGAAAACCGCTCATTTTTCCCAGTTTTCCCATTCTGCTTTATTTGCCATGTTCTACAACTCTACAAATGGCAGATACAGACACGCTGGTTATCCATCACATCATTACTGCAGCAAGGTCTACATTTAGAATGTTGGACCACATTTATCCGAGAATAATTGGAACAATTTTGGATCAAAGTGCTTGCACCATAATTATGAAAAAAATAGCTCAGTCAAAGTGATTTCCTCCAGATTTAGACCTATATGCCGGAATTATCCTGGTATTATGTCATGGGATGTAGCCTTTCATCTTCCCAAACAATATGGGAATATATCACATCGCTACAGATTAATAACCTGAAAACCAAGACTTTGAGATTCAACATTTCAGATGGGAAGAAGCACTTAAACAGAACGAATATCAATTCACTGGAAAAAAGGCTTCAGAAACATTTACTGTTATATGTAAAATTGGAAATATACAAGGGTGAAAGAGGAGATATGTATGGATTATTAATATTATTTGAGTTTATTAACAAAAGAGACGGTGCACAAAGGATTGAGATTTAGAGCCAGTAGTCATATACAGCACTGCATAATATGTTGGTATTATTTAGATAAATAAATGAGCCAGTGATGCCTTAAATATGTCCAAATACAAGAATTAGGGTGGAAAGCCTACAATGTATTTTATATAGAATTGGAAAGCATAATCTTTGTGTATAAAAATAGTTGTGTTAAACTCTGCGGACACTAGTGTGGTCTAAAGTTTTCGATTGAACAATGGCATCCTAAAGTAGGGTTACCCAGTATCTACCTTGAACCACAACTTCCATAACCCAGGTATGGGGTAGTTTTAGATAAGGCGGGTGTAAAAAACAGAATGATGAATGGGGTTTGGGGAAGAGAAGACAATAAAAAGGATGAAGCAAGCAGCTAATAATTAGCATTATTGGAAACACTCAGGGTTTGACACTGGCTCTCAGGATTTTGCCCGAATTCCTGGGTCTCAAGGTGAAGGGGCAAATTCTCAGGGTCACACAGTCTGGAGCCTTCCTGTTCTACCCAGCTGTGATTATATCAGACTCCCAAATGATGTTTTTTTGCTACAAGTATGTTATGGTAGATATCCCTGCTTGAATGCTGGTGGCTCAGTTAAGTGTATCTTTAAACAATGACAAGTCAAGGTAACCATGAGGATGGATGTTAAAGCCATTCGGGTAACACATTTGGTGAGTTGCCGCATAGAATCTTCATGATGATCTAGTAAAGGGTTAATATTTCCAGAGTCTCAGGGTCAGCACATTTAGAAAGTTCCCAGGTGTGATAATCAGAAGTCCATGGTCAAGGGGGCAAGAGTTGTCTAAAAAGCTATAAGCAAAGGCAACATGGCAGGACATCAGCTAGTGGCTTGTTACTTGAAACACAAGTTAAATGATGGTGAGACATATAGGCTATAGCGATTAATTAGCAATTAAAATCAATGGGAAAATATAATCTTTTTTTTCTTCAAACCAGTAATTATATTAAATAAGCTACTGTAGCAGCAGCTGTGAATTCCATGAACCGGTTCAGTAATCCCGGCCGGATATACAGTCAACAGCAAACACAACAGACACGAACCTAACCTTTGAAATCAGAGGCTTTCAAAGGGGATTTTAGACAATATGAGGTCATTCAACTCCTTATTGACAGAAGAATGCACGCCAGAAAATATATGGAACCTCTCTATATGCTAGCAAACTGAACAGTAAAACGAACAGTACTCAAGTAAATTAATATTTAAATATATATTTGCATCTGTCTATATGTGATCTTTCATTTAAGGTGACAGACATGAGCTGTATATTGTCACTCCTCTGACTTACAAAGGGTTAAAATAATGCCTTTTGAAGTATTATATATATATATATATATATGTATATATAGATTGGCTGGGTGGATGGATAGATGTATAGAAAGATGTATAGATAGATAGATAGATAGATAGATAGATAGATAGATTTAACAAAGTATATAATCATTATTATCTTATACCTCTTAATGCATTTTTCCTTCTATCTTAGAAAGTGGAACTCATTCTTTCAAAAGTCACTTTTGTGAATATCAAAACACCAGCGTTTTTATAAGAAATACGTTTAACCTTTAAGAGCCAAATTACCTTCTGAGCGATGGTTTTTGTACGATAGACACTGTATTATTTCCATAATAATCTTGTTTTTGTCTACCACAATTGGCCACAGAATGTATTTTGTTTTATAGGAAATATCAGTGTATCGTATAAACTCATTCATAATATATAGGGACAATGTCAAAAATGGAATTGGAAAAACTTGCGCTGCCTTTTAAGGCACATTTATGGATACCTTTTTATTAAATAAGAGATGTATAAAAAACAATTCTGTACAATATATATATATATATATATATATATATATATATATATAACATTGAAGGCAACTTACCTTCAGAGTCAGCTGAGTAGGTAGGAAAGATGTATAGGACCTATTCTCCACTACCATGAGAATACAAAACAACTATTAAGCAATTGATGGCTTACACCAATGATTCCTTTAGAGTAATAGGCAGAGTACTTACTTTATTGAAAGAGTTAAAAAAGAGTGGAAGGAGTTAATACGTACATCAGTTTAAACATGGATGGGATAGGCATATGGATAGCCTCCATCTAAGACAAGACATTACATCAGGAAAAAAACGTACAGACTAGACGGGCCGGATGGTTCTGTTCTGCTGCCAGATTCTATGCTTCTATGTTTCTAGGACAGATTTGTGCCAACATAACATGATTCTGGTGTCAACCTATGTAGGACTTACATGCTAGTGTTAATGTACAGTGCCTTGAAAAGGGTGCAAGGGTAAGCTAAGCTTGGGTAAGGGTAAGGGTAAGACAACACTACACATTCTGTTTTTAATGCTATATTGCTTACATTTGAGATCCAATTAACCAACTGATTCATTCTTAAAATATTTTCTTTTTCTGTTTATACTTTATACTCGTGCTTTTCTCTTACACCGCACATAGCCCCAAACGCAGGATGATTACCTGGCTAGAATCGCTTGTCTTCCGTTGTAAGTGGCATAAAGAATTCCGTTTTAATCTTTTATACACAATATATTATCTTTACTCTGCAGAATCTCTTTCATCCCGCAAGGTATGTTTTATTGAAAGAGCAAGAATCGGCGAGGTGAATGCTCATCTAATCTTCTCCGCCCTCTAGGGTTCTAGAAACGACGAACTTTATCAGTTGCTACAAATGGCGTGTGTTTCTAAGGCGTCTTTTCAGCTAATAACCTTGAAATATTGTGTTAATCGGGCCAAATGACTAACATAAGAACATAAAGAACTCTACAAGTGTGTGAACAGCTTATTCATTAAATGACATAAAGAAGGAGACGGTGCGGTTTTTTTTATGTCTGCTAAATGGAGTTTATAAATGTATAAATAAATGTAAATTTATCATGTGCTAATCACCACTCTTTAGCTGTCCATGTTTTGTGGTGGAGGGTTAAGAGATACTACTTAAGAGATCATCTACAACATACTTACTAAAGCCGTTTTGAGTTAATATGAAACAAAAGGGGATATATTTATTAATTGTTGAAAGAGTAACACTTCCGTTAGTTGACTCTGACAGCTTCAGATGAAGTATACTCAGGTAATGCCTTTTTTCCCATTAACATTGGTTGAATAAGTTTAGATTTTCATATAAAAAGATATTAGTGAACATTGCCCTAAAGGACACGTTGTTATTATGCCAAAGTACATAAAATATATGTTGTACATACATTCTCTTGTGATGGACGTAGGCGTATACAGGAGCAAAAGCCAACATATTTATATTAGACATTGAGTGAAAATTACTGATGTGTGTTTGAATTCACTGTTTCAACCTCTCCTCAATTGGAGCTGTATATTCTAGAGCTATGCGTTAAAAAATCTTAGATTTTAAATGGATGTCCTGAAAAGGTCAGCACCACCAAATCCACCAGACATCTCATCAAGAACCTCACGAGACACATAAGCAGAAACAGTTGGCAAAGGAGGTAGGGAGATATTCAGAGATCGTGAGAGAGAGATTGAATGAGAATCAGATTGTGATAGAATGTGAATGAGATTGTGAGAGAGTGGAAGTGAATGTACTCACACAATTAAAACTAAAATTCTGAGCTTCTGAGTCCCATAGAAGAAGCGCGGTCCTTCACCTAATTCCATTTAATTCTAATGTGAAGTCAGTCCTACTTCCTGGAGCTGAAACCTGGAAGACAACCAAATCAATCAAGAAGGTCAAGACGTTCACCAACAGCAGACTCAGAAGGATGCTCCAGATCCGCTGGCCAGACACGACCAGCAACACCAATCTTTGGGAGCGGAAGAAATCAGGGAAGGAAGATGGGGCTGGATAAGGCATACTCTACGCAAGCGGCCAACAAACATCCCCAGACAGTCAGAGGCCTCCACAAAGATGGGCTACACCTAGAACCAGCTAGAGGAGAATGACCCAGAACAGAGGACTCTGTAGTTGGCGTCCCATAGCCTGGCAGGGGTGACTAAATAAGAATCAATGCTGTCCTTACCACTTGATTCCATTATAACTCCTTTCGTATTTAGTCATTTATTGTTCTACCTCGTACTGTAGCGAGAAACTGACATATGACTTTTTTTTTAAATGTATTATCCACACTTTACAAATCAAATTCATTTTCAACAATAAATTAAAAAAAACCCACACTTGTACAGAGACAAAGAAATGGATTTATTCTGTTCTTGATACAATATGTTTTTTCCCGGAAATATTATCATTTCACTGTAAGTGTGTATTTTATTAAGATTCCTTATGTGTAAACTTACTCAATTTAATGAAATTTTCACACATTAATTAACCTCTTTTTTACTCAGCCTAGAGGAATTTGATGAGCATGCTGATCTAAATCAGTAATGTTCAGCTTTTCCCATAAGGGACATGCAAGGTTTTTTTTTTAAATTATCTTTTATAAATACAACAGACATCCTAGTGCTCTTTGTCTTGAAGGTGCAAATGGCCTTGTAATGCATCCAATGGAGGGACCCTTTTGCTTTTGAGGGTTTGAATAGAGACATGGCAAGGAACTGGGTGTTATCAAGACTTTTTAGGGTTTAGATGTCCTGTTAGTGGCTGCATATAAGGTATTCCTAATTTTTCTGGCTACATATTATGTATCTTTGCCAGGAATCCCGAATTGCCAGGACAGTCCCATTTTTTGGGTCCTGTCCCGTCAAAATCAAGTCTGTCCTAGCCTAAAAATACTGCTTATCCATTGCAGTATTAGCGTTTAAGCTGTCTAAATGCTGGAAAGCGAGCTCCAGACAACCTGGGGCATAATGAGTGGAGCCTAAAGTAGAGTGGAGTCATGCAGCTAACGCCGCCTACTTAAGACTTCACCCCCTTTATGCCCTAGGACAGTGGGGAAGGAAAGAAGGACAGAAGGATTTGGGACTTGAGAATGCTCAGTCCAAGTAAGGGTTAACCCAACTGGCCATATGCCTTTGTCTGGGACAATACACTCTGTGAGTTACAGGTGAGGGCATGCTTAATTTCCACTTTAGTGAATATATTTATTTGTGTAAATGCCATCTCCGGCCCCTATTCTTTTTGAAGAAGAAAATAAAATATATATTGTCTTCTCAAGAACGAACCAATCTTGTCCTGAAGAAACCAAGAGCTATGTGTTGACACAACATTCAACCATTACCCAGCAATGCATACGGCGCAATGGGTTAATGTGCATGATGACGCAAGTGCAAAAATATATAAAACGCTGAAAATTATAGACATAACATGTGAAACAAAGAAAAAAGTAAAAGACTGTGAGCGTTTTCCTACCAACAGTATTACTTATAATAGTGTCTTCTGGAGAGATGAAAACCTTGAGGACCTTGTTTTATTACATTCCTGGAATATTGCCGGCGTGATATTGTTACCATACGCATTGCTAAAACTTTGTATTTGTAGAACACTCATAATATCTATGATACCGGCTTCTCGATTCCTTATATTTCAGGGAACATGTAATTATTTCAAGACAGAGCGTGATACCTTCAGGTGTGACATGAAAAATGTCAAGGAGGGACAGCATGTTCACAGCTAACTATGTACAAATCAATCCCAAACCCATGATCGCGACGAGTGATTTGCACAGCAGGCAAATATTATTTCCTGAAATCACTCCGGGATTTGAAAGAAATGCTAATTATTGCGGAATATTTTTACTCCACCTTAACAAATGGATACCTCGCTTGTATGAAATAGCGCATTTCATCGACTTCAGGTTACAAGGATGATGGTGGAACTCATTCCAGTCTGGTAATTAAGACTTGTGCACTATATGACCAAAAGCGGACATCCCTTCTAATTATTGGAATGCGACATCCAACAAACCTCAAATAGGTGTGATGGTTAGGTGTCCACATACCTTTTCCCCCTATAGTGTATTTCACATTGGTCCTCCATATGTACAGCTTTAGTAGAATATCACATCTTTAATATCACAGTAATTTAATTAATAAATGGAACAAAAAGTTTGGGCATCACTTCACGAATAGGGAATGGTTTGCGGATACACATGATCATATATGGGGAGGGTATTTAAACATGTATGGGATAGGCATATGGCTCCTGAATCTAAGATGAGACCAACAACTGGACAAGATTTGAGTCTTTACATTAGGAAAAATGACTAGATGTTTCCATTTTTGCCCTCATTTCTATAGGGTACAGGCAACAGCTATGTAGCTAACAGATATTTAACCATGAGAGAAAGAAAGTGAGCTTTCTTAAAACCACCGCTAACGCCGCAACCATCAAGCATTGCACTTTGTGCTGTCACGCAGACGTTGGCTGCAACGGTCAAGGGAGGTAAATGAAAGCTTTGAGTTTTAAGAGCCAGCTTATACAGTGAGTTTCAATAAACAACTTAATTGTTTGACCGAGTTCTTATATACTACCACAACCGAAGATGTATTTTATACCGCATTAGCCACAAGGTTCCTTCACATATTACTCTTTGATCCAGAGGTAGGTGAGCCAGCCCACAAGCTTGGCTCATTGAAGAGCCTAAGAACTCTGTACTAGTACATGCCAGTCGAAAAGGTAGTCCTATCGTAGTTATATTCGAAGACAGATCAGTGTCGGTCATCATGCTGTATGTAATAAAAACCTTCTGGTTTTTATTTCGCTCTGGGAGTTTATTAATTCCAACATTCATGTTACGCCGGCTGTTTCTGTCTTTGCACCCCTGCAGTTTATAATCTACACTCACCAGTTCTTTCTTGAATCATATTACTTTGCTTTTAAATACTTTGGAATAAATAGGTATTTTATCTTCTTTGTGCACCTTAGCTACCTGGAGACAACAGCTTTGAAGAGCTTTTTTTTTTTTTAGGAATTCCTGCTAAATAAACAGATTTTTACAACAAATGACATGTATACATACTTTCTTATTGGTACAACATTATTCATTTATCTAGAATATTATCTAACAGAATGAATCCATTGAAGTTTACAGAATGCCCAGATATAATGTAATCATAATCCTGTGATTTCTTTCAAAATCTCAGAGGTCTCTTCTTCATCACTCCTGAAAAAAAGACCCCTGAGGTCCCGACATCTTTTTCTGTGTAGGCCTAACAAAAGGTATCGACTTCAACAAAGCACACAATTTCCTCTTGGATTAGTATGGCTGTATCCATTTTCCTACCCAGACGATAGTGGTCAGAGAAGGTCTACAGGGATAGCAAAGCCAAGGATCCAACAATTATTGCTACCGGGGCTCATGTTCCATCTTATGTAGAGAACGACGACTGTTTATAGTGTGGGATATTTTAAAAGGAGGCTGGAGTCTTTTCTTAGGTCAGACCATAAAAAGTAAAAGGTAAAATACAGCAGAGTATGTGGTCTTAAAATGCATGATGTGGGCCCTGAAAAAAATCTTTGCAGGCTGTTCACCTTTGGCACTACCCTAGGCCTGAGCACCAGGTTGTATCACAATAGAGGTGCAAATAGGCCAAAAAACATTCTTATCTCATTGCCATTATTATCTTATTGTCCACATCTCCGCAGACATGACCGCCCAGTCAACTTCTGTAAAATGGCGGGAGTAAGAAGGGGAAGAATGAAGGAGAAGAAAAACGATAAAGACAAAAAAAAAACGATGAAGACCAAAAAACGATGAAGGAAAACGATGAAGATGTGGTCCTACGAGACACGTAAGAAGAAACAGTTGGCAAAGAAGGTAGGGAGATATTCAGAGATCGTGAGAGAGATTGAATGAGAACTAGAGTGTGATAGAACATGAATGAGATTGTGATAGAGTGGTAGTGAATGTACTCACAACATTAAAACTAAAATTTGGAGCTTTTTGCTTGGTTTTCATTTGTTTTGTTGGCAGGTGGTTTGCCTCAATTTTGGAAAATCGTACAAATTGACACAATATGTACGAGTTTGAATGCAAAAGTCTATATCACAGTGATAGGACAGGGAGTCTTAAAGGTGCACAGCGCCATGGAGGCGGTTTGAAAATAGCACAGTCCTCCATAGTGTAAATGGGCTGGTTGAGGAGATCAGAAATCACCCGTGTAACCGGCACAATGAGTGTGGCCCTATGCCTAATTGGGCTACTTCAAAATACATTACTGCTTACAGGTCGGATTCTACCCTTGTGATTTTAGATGGATGTTAGTGTACATTGCAAATACCCAATCAGAACTAGCCTTATCATTCTAATGTACATTCTAACGTGTCTTTTGTGATTTGCCAAGGGCATATCCTTAAATATGTCAATTTAAAATTATCCTAAGACTTTAAATACCGGAAGGTATCTTTTTGGCAGATTACCTCCCTATCATTAAATGGGCCTTAACCTAATTAGATAATTTATTAACACTCTATTCAGTATTTACTGAGCGAAAACACAGAAAAAAATGAGCCCTGTTGTATCTATTTCATTGTATACAAGCAACATGCCGTACTATTTCTGCCGCTATCACTTTGTGAACGCCACTTCTCCTTTCATTTACGATTTTAAGCTGAAATGCACAAAAATATTTCATAGACTCGCTCCCAGGGAACCGTTCCATAAAGTAGAAAGACACGAACATACTGTGTAAATCTGAAAAAAAAAAAATTACAAACAACCTTGTATAAAATTAATTGGATCATTAGAAGCCTATTATTTTGTCCCCTAGGATTTCATGGTAAATGCAAGAATGTCCCTGTAAATGAATGTGTGCAAGCGTACACAATATTATTGTCTTATCAGCATGTTTATGGTGAGCATGCTAAAAAAGCTAATTTCTAGCAATTTTATTTTAAATATTGTTAATGATTTTAAAACAACGCTAAACAAAAGTATAAGATGTTTTATTCTGGCTCTAAAAAAAATATGATAATGATGTCACAGTTTACTTTTTTTTCTGTTTGCTTCTTTCACATTTTCTCACCTCCTCTCCCAATGTCTTCTTACTTTCTCCACCGACCACTTTCATGTCCCTATCTCCTTTCCCGCAGCTGTGCTTTTTCTCTCGGCTCTTCTTGTTCTTCTGTTTTCTTTCGTCAATCATCCCCCACACACACCTGGGAAACTAGGGCGCCCGGAGCACTTCTGCAAAATGCCGAAGCCTCCACGCACCTTGTGCCCCCTTAGCACTGGCCTTTTGTACCCCAAGAGACCAGAATATTGTAGAAGCATTAACAGAGAGAGAAAGAATGTTGATGTTCTGCACCTCTCTGTTCTGGCCTCTTGGTGTTCTTCATTTTTTTAAATTTTGTCGCCGTATATTTATATATATGATTAAACAATTATACCAAACAGGTGCTCATAATTCATCAATTTAATATGTAGGCTGCAACCCAATCATTCGCTGAACCAGAAACAGCTGTGCAGGACAGTTTAATGTGAAAAGTCATACGCATGCTCAGCTGCAGAAACATGATACTTTCCATGGCAATTTTCCCACAAAGGAAAGTAGCACATCTAATTTATTAATATTAAACCCTTAATGACAAAGCCCATATATGTACGGGCTCAAAATGCCTTGTTTTCAATGGGTTTAGGGATCGCCCATTGTCCTTAAGGGGTTAATATTAATATTATTATTATTAGTTAATGTTACCTTTCAGTTATTCAGATATTAAGCTCCGCCATTCACCATAAACATATTAAATAGCGTAAAGGGAGACAGATGATGAAATAAATGGGCCAATTTAAGAAGGGTATTGGGTAAATGATTATTGTTATTGCCATCATTATCACTGCTTAACCTTTATCTATGTGATTAATGGGATCACTACAACAACCTATAACGTATGAATTCAGATGCTGTGCATTTATTAAATCATTGATTGCATTAACCTGCTATTGTTTTTCAGAGTTTCATGGGTTTCAGTTGACTGGAAGGTAAAACGTTAGAGTACACATTTTGGGGTATTCTGTGCTATTTTGAAAAACTGTGATAATATTTTTTTGTGCACAAATCCACAACTTCATTTAAAGATCAGTTCTCTGTATTGCATTTCCTGAACAAACGCGGGTCTTATTTTATAGGCATTGCTTTAAAAAAAATGTAAATTATGCGCCCCCTTTTTTTTTTTTTTTTTTTTTTTACTTTAGTTTGGTTTTTTGGTTTGTTTTGAAATGTATTTATAATATAACTTTAACTAGCATTTAATATTAATGAATTCTTATTTTTTCCAGTTGATGATGATGCTGGTATAAAAACCAACAGGAAACTATGACAGTATAAATGAGTTTTGAATTTTCTGTTTTAATATGTTCCTAGTTTTCAGATTATGCAATATGTTCATTCCAGCTCCGTTATCTTACACCATTCTACTAGACAAACATCTTGACCTTATCATACTGCCTACAGTAAACAACAGAATGACTCGGTCTTATATATATATATATATATATATATATATATATATATAGTGACAGACTTGGGTAATTAAGTGGGTAACTCAGTATGTCAGTTATATATAAATATATATCTAAGACTGGTACACATACATACTAGGGGGAGACACATCAGTTGTGTTTTCCAGGACACACATAATTTTTACATGTTCCTGACCAGCCCATATAGAGTGCTGCCCTGCAGTATGGGGGATGTATAGCTTACTAATTGGTTCCCTTCCATGAGTCTATACATCCCGCATACTGCAGGGCATCACTTTACCTGTGCTGGCCATCAGTATGAAAAACTTACATGTGTCCTGGAAAACATGGTCAATGCGGTCACCCTAATACGTACCCTAATACCCCACTGGGTGACTCAGTTATTGGGCCCCCATCTCACCCACTTCTCTGGCCAAGCAGAGGGGCTCAGCCTGCCCGCACTCTTGGGTGCAGAGAGACCAGGCCCAGTACTCCAATACAGGACTTACCCCCATGATGGCGGCCCTGAAATGTTTAACATTGACTTCTATGGGACAAATAAAAGATACATAACACCACATCATTTTTGTTGTGGCCCATTCACTAATTCAAAGTTGTTCCTAAGTGATATTCTGCAAGGATTTTAATTTTTGATATTAACTGATTATTCTACAACCCTACAAAAAAAATGCAAAACTTTACCTCTGACAGTGTTTGTTTATTTTCTTTAATAATGTGTAAAATAAAAGTAAAGTAAAATATCTCAATATATAACATAAAACACACAAATTACCGGTAAATTTTTTTCACTAATTTTTTTTTTTTTTTTTTGGCCACTTAACAACCTCTTCATCGTACCGAGGCATATAACGCCTACCAATTACTCCATATTCAGTAGCCTTTACAGCTGGAAAAAAAGGAAAGGGAAAAAAATAGAAAAGAAAGAAAGAAAAAAAGGAGAAAAACAAGTTGTAAAAACAAGCTGTCAGTTAAGAATCTGGTGTGACATTTTCTCTCCTGACAAGTAAATAATAACTACCCGATAAATACTACTTTGCAAGCAAATCTTAGTCTAGTCTTAAAATATCACTTTTATAGTCCCAGCCATTTAAGGAAAAAAACGTAAACAACTTTTGAAGACCAATTGTGCGTTGATGCCTTGTTCTCCCAGTGCTTTGATACGCGGCCTTCCATCTTGTCTGTTCCATCTTGGGTTGATACGAGACACTTACATCTTGGATGACATACCTAAAATTTGTATTGTTACGTTCAGTGAAATGTACTATTAAGTGTACTTAAGATGCTTTTAAAAGATTGCTTATGGCAACCGTTCAAGTTTCTGAATAAATCTCCTTGGTTTCTTATTGGCAGCGCTGGGTCTTTTATCTCGTCGAAAGCCATTTGACAGGGAGAGAGAGAAAAGATTATTCAATCTGGCCTCTTCAGGTGGGGAACAAAAAATTTTTTTTTCAGAAACTCTCTTTCTATTGAAATGTCTGTGATTCTGAGCAAATAGAAACGTAACTTTTATTGATCTTTCTTTGTGTACTTTGTAGTAGAAGATCCATTGTTCTTTGCAAACCCTGCCTCAATCTACATTTGGAGGCTGTGAGCTCCAAAAAAAAGTCATGTTAACTTCTAATTTCTAATTTAAGAATGAGACATCAATTTGTAAAAGCATCGAGTGATTTTTGCTATAAGCATTCTGTAGATGATTTTGATCAGAAAGCAGGAAACCCAATAAAGGCTTTTATTTATATAGTTAAACTCACATAATTTAACTTGTTCTTTTAATAAAATCAGTACACATGCCCTGTACCCTGCCCTGTACCCTGCCCTGTACCTGTATTGTCATTTACTTTTTCTATCATCATAATGCAGATGGAAGGTCAAACAACAATAGCGTTCCTTTCTTAAACAGTGGAGAGTAGATCCCAGTGAAAAGTAAATCCTTCATTCCTTGGAACGCTCAAGATTTTGACCCAGAGTCTCTGGGTAAAGCATTCCTTTGCCGGGTCTGCGGGCCACTTTTCTTTTTTCCCCCCATTTTCTGGGATGATTGCCAGGAATTGCAAGATGTTACTTTTTCTGGGGTCAGCCAGGCTTAAACAAGGTATGATTAGCATGTTTGACAGCATGCCCAGAAAATGTGGTTCAGGTTTAAAGTGGGCACAGTTAAGCATCCAGAGTCCAATAAATCTAACAGGTGCTGCTTATTAAAATCTTTAAACATTGTACTAATTGGCTTACTGGGACAGTTAGTTAGGTAAATCAGATACTCTCCCTTTGGCATTTGTATTAGGAGGGTTTTCAATACATATATCATTTATTTCATTTTTTTTTATATGGGTATGTTTAGTGTATGGAACTATCCAATGTAGGATTTAGAAAGAATGATTATTAACCATATATATATATATTATATTATATATAATATATATATATATATATATATATATATATATAATTTAAAAAAAACCAGAAATATTAATCTTAACATTTTATTTTATAATTCTTGTAAGTATCTGTCTTGTCCAAAGTCACAATTGTATATCTTCATTATTTAATGCATTTGCTTACTGTATATAAAACTGATTGTAGCTCATCGTTTATTAAAGGTAACACATGTATTATTTGCTAATGTTTCTATGTCCTCCCAGATCACAAGTTTATGACATATTATGCAATATAATAGCAGGAACCGACACAATTTAAACCAAATTTGACACAATGTCGGATTTGGTTAATTCAATGAGGGACATATACAAGCGCAGCATGAAACCACTGGATATTTCAGAACATAACAAGCTATGAGTTATTTTTATCTTATGTACTCAGTGCTTAGTTTGATTATACGCCTCAAGCATCAACATCCAAGAACAATATCTTCTCAACAATTTCAACAAATGTGGCAATAATCAGGATGAAAGATTTTCATTTTTGTTTGTAATATCATGAAAGGCGGCTAAATAATATTTGATCATGTGATAAAAACTAGCGCGGTTTTTATCAGTGTGGAAAGTCTAACAAATTTAAGCAAAAAAACCCCAAAAAACTTAACCTGACCTATAAGAGATTAAAACAAGAAATACATAATACATTATTTTAATATAATAAAATGCAATTATTATTTTTTAAATAAATCCTCTAAAATGAAGGAATTAAGAGAATATCTAGTCTTAATCTAATTGTTTTCTTTCATGTTTTTTCTTTTTATTCAGTATAATGTGTCTGTCTGCCATTGCCTACCATTTTGATAAAGCATTACTTCTTTTTAAAATTACTTTTTTTTCCTTAAAAAAAAAAATATTATTTTACAAAATGATTCACACATCAACTTCGAATAATGTTATCTTTCTAATCAGCTGTCTGCATGACAATGATTGGTTGAGAATTAAACATTTAGAAGTGTTATATTTATCATATCCGGGTAGCAAAGTTCACATAAACTACATTACACTGATTTTGAAAATGAAAGCCCCAGCTGTCACATTTTTTGGTTCCCTTAATCTATGTTTTAGCATCTAATGATTTTTCTCGCGTCTTTCTTTCATGATTTATCCATTTTCTGAGTTTTATTATCTGTGGTGGAGAGTAAAATGTGATTTCACAATTCATAAAAGTTCATTGATCTTGATTGAGGTGTACTCAGTCAGTCCAACATAATTTGCAAGATGCAATTCATCTGAAATTTAGAAATTATAAATCCTTAGAACTTATTCTGACTTGTTTAAACCATTTTTCCCCTAAATAGTCTGCCGGTGTCATGGCTTATCGACAACTCCAGTTGCATCTACAGAGCCTTGTGTGCGACCCCATATATAAAGCTGGCAGCCACGCCTATGTCATTTACCGGCCTTGGTCCTTGGGCCAGGACTAGTTTTATACCGCAGCCTAGCCCTGTTTGTTAAGCAGCCAGAAGTCTTCTATTTTGCTGTTTTAATATACCTGGTAATTCTCTAGAACTTGTTTATTATCAGGCCTCCAAGAAGCTTTCTAACCTCTAGCGCAGCCCACATTCCATTTCTTTTCCTTGTAAAAGCATGACCTGCTTCTTCAGACTAGTGTCCATGCATACAATTAAACCTCCACTGCCTTTGGCCCATTCCCTGCGCATAAATGAATAAATAATTAAACAACCTTCCTAATATGTTGGTCACATAACTGCCCATTAGTTTTCGGACACTGAATTCCAGTTCTTGCCTATTCGTTTTGAATTTGGAAACTAAATTTGTTGTCCGATGCCCACATAGACTCAATCTCTCATATTCATTCACTCTCTCTCTCATGCTCTCTGAATGTCTCCCTACCTTTTCTGTCAACTGCTTCCACTTCCATGTCTTGTGGCTCTACTTCTTCTCTAGCATCCTCTACATCGTCTTATTCTTCTCACTTCTGCTGTCCGCATCTCTGTGGACATGACCTCCCGGTAAACTTAAGCAGGAAGTTCCACCATTTTGCAGAAGTTCACCAAGAGGTTATGTCTGTGGAGATAAAGAAAGAAGTCGGAAGACGGAAGATAGAAGTGAGAACAAAAAGACGAAGAATGTGTTAGGGTAGAAGGAGAGCTGCGAGACACGGAAGCGAAAGTAGTTGGCAGAGAAAGTACAGAGACATTCAGAGAGTGTGAGAGAGTAACTGAATGAGAGTGTGAGACAGTGGGAGTAGATGAGACCTTGGAATTCAAGCAAAAAATCTTCCCTCCTGTTTGTACATGGAATGCCTTTTTTATATTTTATTTTTCTCTGCTGGCTTTAACAAGTTTTGAACAAGTTGAACAAGATGATCAGAAACAACAGGTATCATTCTAGAAACTTTAGTACAGTAGGTTGGAAAAATACTAAATCTTTATAGAAACTGAGAGACAAAGATTTTATTTGCTCTCTCTATGTGGCCAACTGTCAAAACACACGTCTGACTTGACCTACAGGGCGAAACAAAGAATACTTGAATTGAACGGCTTCACAACACAATTTTCTCTCCAAATATCATTATGACAAGGGTGTGTAAGTTAGCTTGGAACACTAATTACTTTTGCAGCTTACTTTCTAAAAGCAGAAAAATGCCAGATGGCCAAGATGGCCGCCAGGGCAAAGTATCTACACTATAAGCAAGTCTTAACACTAGTGCTGTCTAAAAAAACACCAAACTAGCCAACTGTCCTGAAACAAAGTAGGACGACGAACAACGTGGAGCTTGCACGCAGCAGTCTGGGGGTAAAACGGGCAGGTGAAATAACACAAATATTAAACATAGAAGTGGAACGTAAAACACAGGAGCAAAGCAAATGAGCACCGGATGCAAACCGCTACACGATGTTTAATTTCCAAAGGATAATGTGGGAATTGTTTCAAATGAAAGTCTGCAGTCTAGAGAATTGCGTTATAATACCATAATTTAAAAAAGATTCCCACAATTATGATTTAAGTGTACTAACAGAGCCTGGGGGATGTTAAATTGGGTCAAATTTGACTTAAACGGTTAATCATGTTTTAAAGTAAAAAAGTAACTCCATCAGTTTGCTTAAGGGCCTTTTCTATATTTTCTGATTTTGCTTTTCCCAAAACTTGTAAAAATGGAACATTTTGATTAATCTCTTGTTTCTTTGGTGCACTATAGATAGATTTTCCATCCATCCTACAATGGCCTAATATTGAATTTTTGATGTGTAATTATGACTTTATAGCTGAGAGTAAAGGATCAGTGAGGTAGAGCCATTTAACCTGGTCTTTTTAGGCATCTCTATTTGAGTGTCCTGATTAATGGTCCATAATTTATTGGTGAACTGCACAAAAAGCCATTTAGCTGTATCTTTATAGAAGAAATGGTATGTGGGATGGAAAATTTTACTTACTTGATCTCCCAAGAGAATCATAGGCATGATGGGTTTATTACGAAGGTGCCGATTAATGATTTTAATTTCCAGATTTCACCTCTTCTTCAAACTATCCTCTGTAGCAATGAAAAGGGCATCTTTAGACCTCTAAAATATAGAAAATAAGTTCTTGTATTCACTTTATCTTAATCACATAAGATCAGCAAACAATATTGAGAAGAACAGTATAGATTCACACTAATAAGATTAATTGCAAAAAATAGTGATTTTAGTAATTTACTTGAATTTTTTCTAGTCTATGCTACCATCTGCCATTCGCATCTCCTAGCCACTCGCTGCAAAACCTAAAGGCTTTCAGATACTAATAATTGATATAAATACACAATAATGGTTGATTGATTATAGGTTAAAGTCTCACTATATCTTACAAAAACATCCATATTTGAAAGATGACATAGATGACTTTTTTTAAGTTGCCTCAGAAATTTTAAGTAAGCTGTTTGTATGTTTGAGGGTACGAGTTGCTTCCTCACATTTGGACCTATTCAGTAGTCAAGTGGTTAGTAGTTTTAAGGGTTAAGTCGCAGTCCCTTGCATGCTAACAGTAGCAAAACGCTAACATTAATCTACAAGATGTTTGCGAGTGCTTGTGACTTTACATTTTATGAGTTATAGGTGGGGACATGTAAGGTTATGTGAGTTCAATGTGAAATCTGTACCTCCTCACAATACTAAATAAATAATAAAATAAATAAATACAAATGAAATAGGGGTCAGCAGGACCCCCTATTAACTGGGGGGGTTATGATTGCCCCCCCTCTTCCCTTAACAAAATAAACCTTGGGGTATATATCTCCGCTACCCCATCCCCTAATAATTCTTCCTTTGTATAATTTACTGATGTGTGTTTTTTTTTTCCCTAGCAATAAAATGTTTAAAACACAAATTGCAAAACATGTTCTCCTCTATGGTTGTCTTATGGAGTATTTTTATTCTAGGAAAAACCTAGTTTGCAGAGGGCAATAATTCTGATTTATGAACAAATCCCTATGAGTGGCCTTTCGTGGCTCCTCTCAGACGAAAGATCATAACATCATTACCGGTCCTCCTGAAGGATACCTGAATGTTTTTGGACAAATGTATATAATAAGGGATGAGCAGATATAATAGCTCGAACAGGATCATAGCTGCAACCTGAACATTATTTACAGGGACACAGCTGTAAAACTTAATGTACCAGTGTTTCTAACTTCCTTGCTCTCTCTGGATAAATTTCGGTGTTAATGAGCCTTAACTGATTTCAGCTGGCTCCTAACTATCAAAAATTACACTGTGGATTTTAAACCCAGTCTATAACGATGTGCATGTTGTATCTGTCTCTGTAAATAAAGTAGATTATGAAAGTATTCTGGTTACTTACGCAGCACTTTTGTTTGATTTAAAAAAATGAAACGATCTTAGAATTTGCCATTCCTCTACAAACTACTCTTGCATGATTACAGAAATCAGAATGAGTTGGCGCAAACTTGCACAGCTTTGCTCTTAACACTATACCATTACATAAGTTATGGTGGGTAAAGGTGATGGAAAACCCTTCCGCTAAAATTAAGGGGGTAGTAGAAGCATTATTACACACTCATCTACAGACACCAGACAAGCCAGAAGGCTTGTTGTTCCCTAAGAAATCTCATGGTGCTGCCACAACCACAAGGGATTCTGGGTAGGCACATGCAAATAAGGTCAACATAAGGTAAATTAGGGAGTGAAATCATGATAGCTAGAGAAAATACCCATAGTCCAAACAATAAGTCACAAAGGAAAGATCCTCAGAACCAGCATCTGAGGATCTTCAGCAATCTCATGGTCATATCCTGAATGACCCATTGAAAATGCTCCTGATAGAAAAGCATTAGTAAAGCTTAGATATCGTTTTCTTGTTTGTTGAAATAACAAAAGAAAATCTAGCATTACTTTTCCTTTAGTAATATGCGTTACCAAGCCGCATATAATGCACCATCATAAATATCTATAGCGTGTCTATGCTCCGTGAGGACTAGACTTTTAAGCTGTTGTAGACAAAAGGAAATATATGTACTCCTTGGTTTTCAATGCATGCATTTTTTAACACAATCACAAATTCAGCATTTTGCTTTCCTATCATAAAATAATGTCTGGAATAACCAGTTTGACTACTCAAGTTGAAGAATTTTATCAGTGGTATAGTTTATTTTAAAGAAACAGATTCCAAAACACTGCAAGCTCCTGTAAGTAATCACAATAAGATAAAACATATCAATCTATACAGAAGCTTTTTGTTCTTTGTCCTCTCTCTCACAAGCAAGCCATTAAAATTAAACTATTGTATCTAGCATGTGGTTAAAGTCTTAGGATGGATGCCTTTTTCCTTTTCCTTTTTTTTTTTTTACATTTTTTGAGACAGAAACCTAGATTTATGGAGATGTGCATTGCTGAACTACCTAATTTGAGTTATAGAAAATGTAGTTATGTTCTAACCCACAGCTTTGCGTCTTACATCTGGCAATACTTTCTTCCCAGAGGGGCTAAAAAATCCAATAACTAAAAATCCCCACGGCAATGTAACAATGTAACAATACACAATATCGAAGTTTTGGGCATTGTGTATTCGCAGACAGCGCCTACGGCACATTAGTTAAAAATGAGGAGCTCACATTCACAATTGCTACTTGCAGGAACTGTAAAAATATAAAGCAAATAAATAAATAAATAACAGATTAAGGAGCTGCGAATATAATTCTTTAAAAGAAGATCAAAACAAACTTTAGAAAACTGATAAACCGTGAATATAAATCTAGATTGTAGCTAGTGAGCAGGGCTCTCGTTACCTAATGTATCTGTTTGTCTTAGTCTGTCCATTCCAGTTTTGTCATATGCTTTGTATGTATGGACTGTAAGAGGCTCTGCATAATTTGTTGGCGCTGTATAAATAATAGTAATAATAATAATATTAATAATCTTCAATATAGATAAAGTTAAAATATTTAAAGTATTTTCAGAAATTAATCTAGGTTTACATATAATAATAATAATAATAATAATAGTAAAAATAGTAAAAATAAAAATATTTAAAAATATAAAAAAATATTTAATATTTAAAAAATGACAAAAAATAAAATAATAATAATAATAATAATAAAAAGTTAGTTATGTAGGGCTGTATACAGTAAGTAGGCAAGGTATTCATATAATGGTGTCACGCTCAGCGTACCAGAGGAGAAGCTGGTGCAGGGTTGGATACCGACTACCTATGAGAGAAAAGCCTGTCACGTTCTTTGCCCTCCAACCGGCTCAGGGAACCAGAAAACAGAAAAAGCCGAGGTCAAGCTGGATTAAACACAGGATAAATAATAAATAAAACACTAGGACAGGCTACACTAGGACGAGCAGAGGTACTACCATCAGAGGACAAGGGGTAATGGGTCTCTGGGGTTTATATAAGGTTACAGAGGAGAAAAGGCATGATGGTGTCCAGATTTAGGAACCCGAAATGTTGAGGGGTATGAAGTATAGAAAAACTTTAAATATGTTGAAAAAAATCCACTGATTAAAAAAAGCAACTATAAAAAAAACACACATTTTATGATGGTAGAAGATGAGGTCAACAGGTCTGCTTTAAAAGGAACGTTATGAACTATACAGGGACATATTTCAATATTTTTGAAAAAAAAATGTAAAGAATGCATAAATTTAAACAAAGTCTGTCAGGAATACACGTTAATAGTCCATTAAGTATTATTAACAAAGCTTTTTCACCGCAGTAAGTAACATACGCAGCTAAATTATAATCCAGATGCTGGTAGGTCATGGAAAAATCAAACAGATACCAACTAAAAGCAAACATAATAACTGTACAACAGTGTAGAGATGTCACTAGAAGCCTCATATTCCATTAACAATACAATGGCAGTCAATCGACTTCAAAGGAGTTTTTAAAAACCTTCCTGAGATGTATTTTGTTTTCCTACATTGTAATAATTAAACAACCGCTAATGTTACAGCAACGGATACAAATCTATCCTCCTACGTACGGGTGTATATTTTTCTGAATAGGCTAAAAACATTAAAACTTAAAAAGATACAATGTACAATTTAACTTCAAGCCTCACCAAAATAATAATACGACAAATTGTGTTTCCTAGGGGAGAAGCTGCAGCTCCAGAGATGTATCTTCACATCGCCTCCACGGCCCTGGGATTCTTGAAGCAGCCAATAAGTGGCAGGAAATCATTCCCAAAAGCATTCCTGTTCCCAAATAATTTCATTAGTCCCCCTTGGCTCATCATGTATCAGGAGATGCGTCGGCTTGAACTTGCATGGTAAATACCTGGGGTTGAGGAAAGGGGCAAATGCATATGGGAGGATTCTACAATTACATACATTTTAAGGGACTTCTCAGCGACCCCATGCATTAAGGTGCATATGATCCCTAGAGTGCCACTTTAAGCTCTTTTTTAGCAAGGCTAACTTTCTTTCAGGTCACCATCTACATCTAAAGTTGGATACCCCTGTATTAAAAAATTAAAATGGTTCTTGAGGAAGGCTCATTGAGAGCCGAAACGTTGGACCTTCACCAAGTCAATACATTTTATAAAAAGAAGACCCGCTGAGTGCATCAACTTTATTTGCTGTATGTATATATATATATATATATATATTATATATATATAATGATACATGTGTCATCGGAAATCCAATACATATATAGTATGCTGTAGGCTCTTATCAGTTACATATAGACACAGTACGTGTCTTAACGCATATACCTGAGTACTGCTCAGACCAGTCAGTTTAGAGCATCTGCATTTTCTTGGAAAGTACATAATATTCTGATTTAAGGATAATTGAGGTCCATTTCATTTGATACCACTTTTGCTTTCAAAACAGCAAACCTTAATATTTTGGACCCTGGCCAGCTAATTCCAGGGGCTAAAATAAAATGAATTCTCTAAAGCAAAAAAATTGTCAAATTTAAACCAAAAACATATTAGACACCCTCATTGCATAAAAAAATGACTTGGCTTCTACACCAATAATAAAATTTCAAGAGGATTTTAAAGCAGACCATGGAACCCACAAGCTATATGTCTGTATTTACATAATCATGTGATGTTTACATATGGATATAAAACAAATAAAATTAAAAAAAAATCATCGTTTTCCCCCAGAGTTAGTGTTTGAGCTCAGTGTGTGGCAAATATATCCTAAGCTTTACTGGGCGCGCTATTTTAAAATAGACTTCTTTAGATCATAAAATGTCACAAAAGAAAAAAAAAACACACAGAGGATTATTTACTAAAGCAAATGCTGTGTCTTAGACATGGTGAAGCCTTCATCTCATGATATTTGCACTTGCTTTGTAAACAGCAGCTGTGCGCTGTTAGAGCCGCGCAGGTTACTGTCACATCAGACATGGAGTATCCCCCCCACTATGATTTGCATACACAGGCTTGACGTCACTGCAAAGTTGACTACTGAGCTTCACAAACATACTGCTATCAACAAAAAAGTGCTTGTCATCCTCTTAACACTGGCAACATATATTTATAGCCTTCAGTGTGTAGAAGACATCAGTGAAGAAGATGATGGGTCTACTGGACTTGGGGGTCTTTCGGATGCATGAAGAGGCACTTGGGCATTAGGCTTTGGGTTGGGATGGGAATTTGGATGGTTCAGTTGTGAGACAGAGACATGGATAGCTTAATAAACTTTAAGGCTATAAAATGTATGATTAGTAACCAGGCGACTATTTTTTTTTCAGTAGAAAAAAATACTTAATGCCATACAGCTTAAAGACAGACAAAACATGGAAAAGAAATTTATATAACATACAAAAAGCAACACACGTCCATAAGATATTGTATAGGCAAAAGTCCAATTTCACATATTGACATCTTGCGACTATTTTTATGGTCTTGACTGTTGACGTTTTTTTATTAGGCACTTCTGTTATTTAGCTTACATTTGTCTTTCTATGTTAATGTGACACGTAAGCAGCTAACTGCAAGACATGTACACGTGACAAGTATTATGAATGGATGAACCTAAACGTGGCCTAATCGACTATTAATATAATTGGTTAATGGCAAGTTACTGTATAAAAAGCCTTATCTGCCAGACTTCCAATTGTACAGTCTCCATTAAATTGGTTACATTAATTGAGCCCATTGCTCTTGAATTCACACTTACACACCCAAATACATTCACATACCCAGACACATTCACATACCAGGCACAGACACATTCACATACATACCCAGACACAGACACACTCACATACCCAGACACATTCACATACCCAGACACATTCACATACCTAGACACATTCACATACCCAAACACATTCACATACCCAGACACATTCACATACCTAGACACATTCACATACCCAGACACATTCACATACCCAAACACACGCTATCATGCTCACACACTAACATACCCAGGTCAAGCTCCAAAACAGGACAGTTGGCAACTATGTTTTATCCCCACTCCACCCAGTTTATTTCTGTTGGTCAGGGTATACCGTATTTGCTATATTTTGTTATTTTAGGATCCCTTTCGCTGTAAGTCTATTTTGCTAGGCCTGTAGTGATTACTTTCACAGACATGCTGCAAAATAATAATTGAGCGGAGCATTTGTCTCCAATCCATTTAATTATACATTATCAGCCTTTGTAAGATGTATCGCAGAACTGTGTCATGCTTGCGTATATAATAAGATAATATAAATTTCATACGCGCAAAGGTTGTACTGCTATATTGCCAGCCTCATTATTTCAGAAAGCTAGGTTTCATCATTCTCCTATAGGGATTACTTGCTTCCCTTGAAGATATGTTATCAGTAGAAGCTTGACATGATTTAATGTACATTTCAGCATGCCGTCCTTAGACAATTCTTCTCTCTATGCCACACGGTATCACTGTCTTAGTTATGCAACATTCTTAGCCCCATAGGATAGCCACCTGGTTCCGTATGTATATATACCATAAATATATTTGTTTTTGTACCATGTATTCTCCCATAGGAATGTTCTCTCGGTCCTATCTTTTACTCTTTACTTCTACTATAAAAATTGAAGCACGATATTAAATTTTACTTTAAGGAAAATTACTTTACTGGACTTGTTTTTTTTATGTCGTAAATTAGTTTTTTTAAAAAATACTGTCAATTTTTTTTTGTCTTGTACTTGCGTTTAATTAGCAATAAGGTAGAACTGGAGGCAAACTTTTTTTCTGCATCAAAGATTCTCATATGCATCTTTTCAAGCAAATTAACTTGGGCCATCATTTACATGGGCACACTTTGTTATTACAAGGCATTACAAATTATTATGTAGGTGCCTTAACACATTAGCTTTCTCATTTTAATGTTTACACCTGATGAGTTATGTCTGATCTCTTAATGTTTTGTTACGCATCAAATCCCCCAAATTAGTGAACTACCCCCTCTAAATGTGAAATGCATAATAAATACAAGACCCGTGTATGACATCATCAATTTGCACCTAAGCCAATTAAATCTTGAAACAATATTTGTTATTTCCTAGGTTTTAAAAAAAAAAAGCCCAACCGAGTTCCTCTAGTAATTAAACTTCTCCATTAAAGACAACTCGGATAACAAATGAGTTCAAAAGATATAGATAAGTTCAACATATTCATTCTTTTACAATTCATTAACTTTCAATTAACCCAGATATTTTAATGCTGAGGTTATAATTACATTTTATCAATATTAGCAAGATGAGTTGAGTATGCATTTTGCATAATATATGTTTTAAAAATGTTTTAATTATTTTGTTTATTGATTTTCTATACAGGAAATATCAGAATCCTTGGGTTTTTTCATTAACATCTTAAAGTTATTAGTTACCTTAAAAAAATATTGTCATCTCTTAGAGGCTTGCTCTAATTAGCGATGAAGCCAAATTAGTTATAAAACAAGTGAAGCATTGAGTTAACAAGTAGTTTGGGGTTTTAATTCATTATTTGTACCATAATAATTTTATATCATATAATAGTTTTATATTGTAGAGTATAATAGTATATTTTATACTCTACATCTTCTTCTTCATCTTCTATCTACTATATTTTATCTTCTTCCTTCTCTTCTATCTGCTATCTTCAATCTTCTATCTTTTCCTTCTGCAGGTGAAGATGAGGATAGAAGATAGAAGATGAAGATGTGGAAGTGGTAGGTAGAAGTGAAAGTGGTTGGCAGAGAAGGTAGGGAAACATTTAGAGAGCGTACAAGAGAGAGAATGAGAGCATGTAAGTGTGAATGTGAGTGAATGTGGGCAGATATATTTCGTATGAAAATTCTGAGCTTTTTGCTTTGTTTTCGTCCTTTTTTAAATGCACACTTTACGAAAATTCAATTTTTTTTTAAATTCATATGAATCAAAATGCACAAGTCTATTATACATATACAGCAAAACAAGGAATTAGCAAATATGATTTAAAGAATGATTATTGGGATTCCATCACGTTACTGTATATGGCCATATATTGCTTAGCCCGCCACTAAGTATGTATATATAGATATATGATATCCATCCTTTAAATAAAAAAACGGGCTAAAGTAAAGCAATTAAAAGCAATTGATATATTAACAATATGGAAAGAAAAAAGGAGAGGAATAAACATGCAGATTATGAAAACAGGTTAAGATGACTACTCACTGTAATATTCATTACAAGTGTCTAGCTAATATATTATCCTGCTTTTTAATTTTATATACATTATTACATAGACTTATTTAGTGCAACACCAGGCAAGCACATAACATATAATCTCAATACATCCAAGATATATTACATAAGATATTATTCCATAATACAATAAGTTACATAGCTCAAAATATATTTTATTTACAAAAATATATGGAATATTTATTAATCAAACTTTAGTTATAAATAAATGAATAATGGTTTACTGAATTGGGACGTCTTGCCTTATTACTGTTCAATATTTTAGAAGGTATCCAAGAAAAATGTTCTATAATTTCCCGGACTCCGTGTTCACAAATATCTTCCAGTACGCTTTAATTTTCCATCTGGTATACCTTGACATGACATAGTAATAAATGACTACGAAACATTCAGAAATGATGATTTCCCGCTCGTTCACCTTCAGTTTGAAAATACTAAACTATTATCGAATGAGATGCAAATAAAACTATGAAATTTATGAAAATAAAAATACACCCTGTGGAATAAAAAAAAAATGCTGCAAGAAATGGTATGGCCACTTATTTTTCTATCTCAAGATCAATAAGTAGCCAAGAAGAGGAGAACGTACATAAATTTATTGAAATCCTATAGCTTTGTGATAAGATTCCGTAACATAGTAATTGTAAAGTCTACCATCAATTTCTGATAGATAATGAAACTGTGTCCGTTGTAGGGTGAAGAATTATGAGCGTAGCACTTGAGCTATAGAACGCAACCGTTTCATTATTAAAGAATAATAAGTTCAGCCTTTGAGGCTGAGCCATGAAGTGTGCTAATGGGTTCAGTCAACTGCATTGCAATGGTGTGAAACTAGTATATGTTGTGCCATAGAGGTGAGATCTTAAAAGATAACCCTCAAAAGTATTGCTACACGTAAGTCTGGTTGGAATTCCAGAATGATGGCATAAAATGTACTTTTTATGTATAGGAAAATATAATATAAAATAGATCCCCTCTCTTTGCTGATTGGGCTTTCTAGCCCAACAATGAGGTTTATTATTATGATTAATATTATTATTATTATTATTTTTAGATTAGAAAATGGTATAGGGAAAAGGGTAGGCAACCCTTGGCACTCCAGATGTTGTGGACTACATCTCCATAATGCTCTTACAGTCATAATGCTGGCAAAGCATCAAGGGAAATGTAGTTCACAACATCTGGAGTGCCGAAGGTTGCCTACCCCTGGTATAGGGTAACAGAAAATTGCTCTCTATAAGTTTAAAAGGGGCAAATACTTTTTTCACAGCACTGTATCACACTGGTTGACCCACAAAATGCACATAGGTAAGGGTATAGTATTTTAATATATATATATATATATTATATATATATAATATATACATATATATATATGGTATATTTATAATTTTGCTAATAAAGTAGTTTTTAATAAATAATTTAGCCGTGCTTAAAGCTGTAAGTGTGACGGATCAATGTCTTTTTCTATGATCTATATTGTTTTTTTGTTTGTTTTTTGTCTGGGGCGGAATCATAGGATTATATGTAAAAGAAGGGATTATGATATTTTCTTTCTATATCTAAGCACAATGCGAAATAATCAGTGACAATGCACAGATTTTGTCAAATTATAGTACTTTTTCTTGCTGACAGTCTTGCTGGAGTGTAAATTGAACCGCAGAGTATTGCAAATCAGCATGGAATATCTTTCTGAATGCTATTATTGGATAACTCCTACTGCTTTAGTGTATACTTGATTGAGTCATCCTTTTCAAGTATTTATTTTCCCTTTCTTTATATCACTTGGAAACGGCATAAACCCAAAGTGCGCTTTAGACATAGAAACATGTGATTTGACAGTGGATAATTGCTGCTTGGTTCACCTCACCTGCCCCTTTTTCTCACTAAGGAAGTCAGATACGATTTAATTTGCGGCTTCTTTTGATTAATTTAAATATTGAAAAACTGTTTTCATTATCAAATCAGCTTGTGCAAGGTTGTCATTTTGTTTTGGTAATGGGGCCATGTGAAAACCTCTACTTCTTGGGCCTCTTCTCCTTCTGTTCCAGTATGTTTTAACATGCGTTATGATGTCATTTTAAATTGTCATTTATTTTCACTGTCACTGTTACAGTGTTATGGAATTTGCTGGCACGATATAAGTTAATGTAACGGCTTTGAACAGGTTCTCATAATATCTGCCATCTATTTACGTCTTCCTATGTATTTCTCTGCTTCTTGGCACACTCAAGTGGCCCCTTGCCCTTCTCTCGGTAATATACACACTAGCGCACACACTTACACATCACTCAGTATTACACATATACACACTTACTCTACATTCACACCATCACACATCAGGTATTTCCCTTGCCTAGAGCCTTATTGTTTATCCATCCATCCATCCATCCATCCATCCATCCATCCATCCATCCATCCATCCATCCATCCATCCATCCATCCACTCATCCATCCATCCATCCATCATCCATCCATCCATCCATCCATCCATCCATCCATCCATCCATCCATCATCCATCCATCCATCCATCCATCCATCCATCCATTCATCCATCCATCCATCCATCCATCATTCTAGTTTAATTATATTCCCTACATAAAAAAGATGCCTCTTACTTGTCAACCCCCCATTTAAGGATACCACAAATAGGCATAGTCGCAATTGAATTTATCTTGGTATAAATAGAATGTGACAAATTGTACAACAGTCATCATTATATACCCACAATGAGTACAGGGTTAAAGTGGCATTTCTGAGTAGTAGGAGGGGCACAAACTCTAAATAGGTTATGTTAATTGCCATTTCAATCTCTATTTTTTTTTTTAATAAGGTTAATTATTTCGCAGTATTCAGAGAAGGTTTCAATTAAATTGAGCTTCAGCTGGCAAATTCATTTTTTTATGACTTATAGCAACTGACATTGCTCTCTTTTTAGATGCAGCGAGTCGCGAAAGGGACGATTTTTAAATAGATATAACGCGTTTCAGATCTTAGAACAATTGCCAGCGTTCGTGATGAAAACCAGTACTTACAGCTATATGAGTTCTATACGATTAGGTTCTAGCCCTTTTAACTGTGAAACTTCTCAGTCTGACATTTTTTTTAATACATAAAGTTATACCAATTACTTTTTTTTTAAATTGAGGTCCCAAGAGCCTCCCTGGGTTCTGCAAAGTGTTTTGATGTCAGACACTCTACAGATCTGTTACGCCCATCCTCTTTCCATGATCTGATCTGTCCAGCAGAATGTTGGGTTTTGCATATATTATGTAGCATTAGATCATGTGATGTAATGCATGGCTTATTTTAAACTGGGTAGCTATGCATAGCTTAAACTGTGCTGAAAAAATAAAGTGTATGTGTATACATGGGAACTGCTTGAGTTGGACACAGAACCTCCGGTTGAAGTGATGCTTCCTTGGGTCTCCTGGTGCCCTCCTGCTCCTAACCCATTTAATCATCTCTGGGGCTAGAACTGCCACTCACATAGCTGACCAACCCCATCTTGTGGCCCTCAAAAGTTAGAGAGCTCCAGGTAGACTGTCCTGGGCTCTTACCAGGTATGGTCATAAAGTTATCACCAAAACAGACCTATTGTTAAACCAATACATATCTGTCTCTCCTCCACCACCACCATCACCACCATCACCACCACACCATCACCACCACCATCACCACCACCATCACCATCACATCACACCATCACTCACCCACACATTCATCACCACCACCATCATCGATCACCATCATCACCCCACCACCCCACACCATCACCACATCATCAGCCATCATCACCACCCACCAATCACCACCTCACCACCACCACCATCACCACACCACCATCACCATCACCACCACCACCCATCCAACCACCACCACCATCACCACCAACCCACCACCACCTCACCACCATCACACACCATCACCACCATCACCACCCATCCACCACCATCACCACCACCACCATCACCACCATCACCACCACCATCATCATCGTTAAATTGTGGACTGTTGATGTTCAGCCAGCCTTTACACAGATACTGCCTGGGAATGTATTAGATACAAACTTTTTGCAATCTATTGCCATGGTTTAAAGAGATACAATAATCCCTTACGTTCCGACTATATACGTTGACATCAATTACAGTGATTGCCAAGCAAAAAGTACAAGTTATTGTAGGTTTTTTATAAATGAATTTAGTTATGGTAGAAGCTGCAGTGGAGACATTTCTCATTAAGTATAAAACTTAAACTAAAACAGATTAAAACATCAGTGTATGAGTATCATGCCCGTTCCAAAGCTTGCCGTACAAAGAGATTCCCATCCAAGGTTGAATTGACCTTTCCATCACATAGGATTTGATCAGCATTGTGCATAAAGCCGAATCTTTCTCTGATTTGTGGGAAAGCGTTTGGTTGTACAAAGTATTATCATTAAGCGGTACCTAGCAGTCAGACAGAGGTGGCAAAAACAAAATCTCTTTTTCATAGGGTTAGATTAAATCAGAAAAATAAACAATTGTTCCAAAAAATACAAAAACACAAAAACATATTCATTATCGCTGAACTACATGACACTACTAAACGCTTCAAAGTAAAAAGTCTCTTTTTAAGAATAATTTCCATTTAGGAATATATTTAAATATATATTTCCCCATATTACAGACGTTCTTTAATCTTTTTTTTTGATATCGCTACACCGACGCATCCATTTAAATGTCAGCTTGGAGAGGAATAATCAGCTTCGGCTTTTTCGTGATCAAAGCATTGTGCTTCACGAATGTCATACAAGGTTGTTTATTTAAATGACCCGTAGTGTGTATGGTCACTTACTGCTCGCTGTCACACTCGCCCGAGGTCACGGTGCCATTAAAATCGCAAGAAATGTTCAGTCATTTTGGAGCACGACAAGCAGAAGCCATTAAATTAAAGGTGGGATAACTTTTTTCTCTGCAATTTTGTATCTTTTATTTTATAGCAAATTTCTTCAGGCCGCAAGACATAATGTAGCTACGGACAAATCTATCTTGATAGATAAAGCTGCCTGCAATTCAATTATGTTGCATTTTTCATTAAAGACGTGTATTTATTTAGCAGCGTTAGGGGTTGCAGCAACTTGAGAAAAATCACTGTATAATATGCACTTGTTGGAAGATTTAAATTAATCTTATATATTGTATTATTATTATATTTATTATATATATATATTATATTATATTATATAATATTATATAATTATATTTAAATTATATTATATATTATTATATATTATATATATATTATATTTTATTATATATTATATTATATATTATATATTTAAACATTTGTTTCCTGTAATTTTCTTGTGTTCGAGTATCACTAAAAAAAAAGTTGCCAATACTGAGACGTTAATAGAAATATAACCAAATATTAAAACCAAAGCAGCTGTTTTTAAAGAACAAAGCAGTGCTGACCATGTTAATAAGTGACTAATCTGTACTAATTTTGTTTGCAATGTTTTTTGTTTTTTTTTAAGGTTTCATAGATTTCCTTAAGCCGTCTAATCCAATGACTGATTTTAGCGATCCATTGAAAACAGGGATGCGTCCCTTTCTTGCTTTTACTCGATTTTATTCATGCATAATGCATATTTTGAATATTTTGGGAAAGATTTATACCACGGCAAGCTAATGGTGGCTTAAGCTGTCTTCGGCACAACATTTTATTTGCATCTGGTGTGTTATCAAAGGAGGCAAGTTAGTCCTTCATCTCCGCCAGATGTTTGACTCCAACTTAGTCTATGACCTGCGGCTCGTACAGTTGTTTCACTCAGTTCTGTTTCTTTGATGCTTACTGCTCCTCTCCCTTGTATTTTAATAGCTCAGCCACCTTCCTTCATCCTCATTAGAAGTGTCTCTGAGATATCTCTGTATTAAAGGGGAGCGCCCACCATTTTTTATCACTAGCGTCAGATTACAAATAAGTTTGCAAAAATATTGTGCCTTTTTTCAAAGTTTTAACTATAGCATCATATGTTTTCATACCACTGCATATAAGCCATTAGACTTGTGCATTCAGACTCGTACAAACTGCAAATTTACCGAATTTTGGTAAATTCGACAATTCGTACTAAGCCCCAAAAATGAGGCCAGACCCAGCTTCCTCCTTCAATCAGTGTAGAAGACGTCACTGCAATCGCCATCATTTTTCTGTCGCTTGAACCGGGGGGGCAATATGGGGGTGCTTGTCGTGACATCCTTCCCCCGTTCCTCCCATCGGTGTAGACCCAAAGGCCTGTTTTAGCCTTCACTTGAACTCGGGGCAATATGGCGGAGTTTGTGGTGACATCTTCACCATTGGGGAGATGATGTCATCGCAAAAATCAGCTCAGTCTGGTGATTGAGCCGAGAAATATCACATGACTGACAACGACAGCCGGCCAGTTCTGCTGAAAAAGAAGTTTGCAGCAAAATGAGCTAAAACCAGGTTTTTGTCAATGTTAGCCTACATTACTGTATACAGTATACACTGTATATACTGTATACAGCACTGGATATTATGCTCAAGGAGAAAAAAAGATTTTAAAGAATTACAGAGAAAACATTATAGACCTTCATCATCTTTAACACCAAAGAAGCATCCGAGGCTCCATAACCATCATTATTTTTTTTATAACATTTCTCCCACTTTGTCCTCCTTCCCAACAGACAGCTCTGTTTTAAGAATGAAGGGCAGTTGAGGATAGGGATTTTGTAATAGTAAAAAAAGCAATAAAAAAAATATAAAATGATATAACATCATGAAATTCATTTTTTTAATTTCACCAGCCTTCGGCCATAGAAAAAAAAAAAAAAGGTCAATATCTTAAAAAACAGAACCTATTCAGATATTTCAATAAGGTAGTTGATTTAGATTAATCTAGTCTACAGTGTACATGATGCAACCATCCTGCGGTTACCACGCTGAAAATCTCAATGAAGTAGTAAACCTGGCTTCTTTATGAATATATACGAAAGGTAAATGCGTGGGGATTTAGAACAGTTTATTCTCATTCCTAAGAGCCCTGTAGGGAGTTCTTAGCAAAGCTATTTCTTGGGTTATATGCTTTCCAATATCATTATATACCCAGAAGGATTACTCTTTTGGCGAATCTTTATTACCTGTTGTTATACTTAGAAATATAAAGCACTAATATGAGTATATGGATATAGTGCTCTATGCGCCTGTAATAGGATGCTGCGCTGAATGAAAGTAGAGAGCATGAATCACATTGTATGTTATTTGGTTGCATTAAAGGGACACTATCATGACATAGTTTTGTTATCCCATTAAACTCTACATACATACCAGATTTTGGATTAATATATATATATTGATTTTTTGGGAATTTCAGGTGTTTAGATATTTGTTACCTTCCTCCTATTTACTTACCTGCAATAGGTGCCCTGAGGTCAGCTTTTCCCCCTAGTAAGGCTTTGTCTTCCAACTAATGCAACATAGAAACTGACATTATCCTATGCCAATGGTCTCCAACAGATACAAGACTATCAGGGCCAGACTTTAAGGCCAGCGGTCTCCTTATGACATATGCATGGTTTTATGCCCTCCTAGGTTGTAGTCAGCCACTGGCCCCATGCTGCAGCCTCCAATTTGCCGCTGGAGGGCCAGATCGGTTGAGTGTGTGACGCTGTTGGTCAGAGGCCCACTGTACATAGATATCAGGGACATCTTATCTAATAGAAGTAACAACCAGAAACAAAGAAAATAGAAAATACATTGAAACATGGTTCCAACTCGCAACTGGTAAACACAGTAAATGAGAATGAGAATTTGGGAGAGTGGGAGTGAATGAGCCAACAAAATCTGAATGAAAATTCTGAGGTTTTTGCTTATTTTTCACTCTTTCTGTGGTGGTTTTTGTCTCATTTTCAGAGATTCATACAAATTGACCAAGTATTCGAATTTTGCTAAATTTGTAATTCATACAAATCTGAACGCACAAGCCTAGTAATTATAAACTCTCATTAGATGAAAGGTCAGAGACCCCTGTCTTATATTATAATTTAGTGTTTCTGTTTGCGCCAGGAACGTTACAATAGGAACGGAACACAGCTTCAGGTCTGGATTAGCCATTAGACACACTGAGCAGACTGGCCCTCAGTAACCATTCCCACCAACTATCAAGGCCTCTCTGGACTAATTTTAGATTCAGGAACCACATATCTATCCAATGCATGTTTAAATTCCCTTGCTATGTTAACCTGTACCACTTCTGCCAGGATGCTGTTCTACTTATCTACTACCCCCGGTAAAGTAAAGATACAAAAGGCAACAAACAATACTTCTAGGCTGATATAAAAGTGTTAAGTGCTGCTGCATATGATATAAATGATATAGGCCACTAGAGTTTAAGCACCAGACGCATTTTATATACCAGTCATGCTTATTCATTGGCAGCCGCTGTGGCCCAGTTTGCTCGTATCTACCACCAAAATCCAATTTGTGTTACCACGTTGCCTTAAGTATCATAAAAACTACCTAAAAAGAAGTAATGTGAAACTTATTTTCTATTAAATAAAGTAAATCCCTTTAATATTACATGGCAAAACCATACATTTTGATAGAATCACCAGAATGCGTTATTTTCCCAAACTTTTCTTTAGTAAAGTTTATACTACAAGCTGTCATAAATAACCGTAAACGGACAAAAATATGTTCATCCTTTTTTTTTTTTTTGACAAAATGACTGCATACTTCAAAATACCAGGCCTTTGGAGACTATCTAAAACTAATTAATCAGCTTTACAAAATGCACATCGCTCCTTCAAGTAGAACCTGCAATTCTAAATATCATGGGAGTCATTTTCTTGTTTTCCCTGCATTTTCCCCAACTAATTATTGCAACATCTAAATAAAGGTTTTACTACTACATGACTTGATTAATTAGATATGTATTTCTCTATCAGGTCAGTAATCGCTACAGGATTGATGACAAGCTCCTGAAACCAAGTAAGACTTCATTTGGAAGAAAAAAAAAAAAAAAAAGAAAAAAAAATGCAATTAAAAGATCTTCTGACATATATAACACATTAGTTGGGAATTAAATTTGTTATTAAGAAAAAATAATTAAAATAAATCAATGTTTCCGAGAAAAAAAAAAGAAAAAAGTATTATTGACTTTAGTCGAGTGCCTCGGTGTAGCCGGTTTGAGGATATTACTAATTTGATGAATGATGGTTCTTGCACCCAGACTCATTCAATGCTTTGATTGATAACATTTTATTTGTTATACAGAATCAATGTATTTTACATATTTAAGATACAACGATATAGACATTTAATTAAAATGATACGTCCGTAGCTTAAATCTGCAAATAACCTATTCTGCAAGAAGGTAGAGACTGAAAAAGGGCTATTATTGAGTAATAGGGAGTTAAATGCTAATATAATAATTACGAGATCAGCAAACTAGATACGATTACCTTTAAAGAGAAATGAATGCGAATTCCACAATTTCCTTTATTGCATTTAATTTTCAGTATCTACCACATATTCAGACTATTACACAATGTCCGTTAATATGTAGTATAAAGAGTCGCTCCTAACACTCCCTAAAACATGCCAAAAAGGTAAACCGTGCCTATTCTTGGCTATAAAGCCATCCGTGGTGCTTTACAAATGTACTGTATGATGGTCTAGACTTTGGGGGCCAGCTACAATGAAGATCTCTGATTTCCCCAACCAGCCCATTTACACGATGGACACCCGTGGTGAGAGACGTTACCCAGTGCTGAGCACCTTGAAGGGATGGAGTACCCGGGCACTGAGCAATGAGGTTGGCATCCCCGGAGAGGGCAGCTCAGGGTGTTATGCCTGGGTCCCATTGTCAGTACATCACTATGCTGAACCCAACAAGTTGAGACCGGGGTGTATTAAGAACCTTCCTGAGTTAATGAAGAGATCAAGTTCCAAGTACACTCTCTAAGTTTTGTTCCAAGTCCCCGATTACTATTAGGACATTATAAAACGATGGATATAAAGTAGAGTTGCTTGAAAAAATAGTAAATTCCCCCAGAAGTCAGTATCTTCCTGGGTTTAAATGATACCACATTCTGAAGAATTAGCATTCCTAATTCCCCAAGGCTCCAATGCACCTGCTGAGTACATCAAGTAGTTGTGCCTCGATATTGCTTAATTATCTGTTTCATAGCTTCAGTGTCTGGTGTTGTGTGGTTATCATTGGGGTTTATTCCCCAAGCTGTGACTTGCATGTCACTGGCGGTAGATGACGCGTTACATATCAAGGCTCGCACACGTTACCGTATTATAAAAGGTTGCCTTGGCACCTGCTGCAGAGAATACTTACCAGTGCTTCAAAATGTATGCGCGATGAAGTGAAATGATTCATCTAACCTCAGTTTACCTATAATGTACTGTTTAGCAAAAAAAAAAAGTCTTTGTTAGCGAGAAAAAAACAGCTGAAAAGAGTCTCTTAGGGGAAAAATGGAGTCAAGGTTAGATAGTTTATACTCTAGAAGGACTAAGCAGGTCAGAAGAATAACTTCTCGGCACTGATGTAGGATAGAATCTGACTGCAGACAATACAATTCTAGATTTTGATGGAATATGATATTTTCTTTTTTTGTTTGGTATACATTTTTTATCCCGTACATTTCTTAAGCGCACTATAAGTTTGTAGATTCCAGTTATCAAATAGGAATTTATTTATTAATATTTATCCGGCCATCTGTCACACCAGGCAAATACTCACCTGATCTGCTGCTCCAGATTGGCCGGGCATATCCAGCTGTCACTCGCACCTATGCCATCAGGCGGCTGCTGGCCTTAAAGTGCCAGCGCCGCCTTGTGATCGCCAGTCCAGCCCTGATATTGAATTTCTTTCCTAATATATACTTATCTATTATACCTAGTTGTTAAGGTCTACTACTACCGTACTTATTATAATGTACTTACTGCATCGCCCCTTTTTTATATTGTAAATTGTAAAGCTATAAGTACATCTATTAGCAAAAATAAATAAATAAAAAAATAATAATAATAAAAAATATATATATAATATATATATATGCTATAGCTGCTCTGGGCACTTTAATTGTGATTTTTCAAATTGTGAAATTTTCAAAAAAAAAGGTTCCCAACTTTATTTTCTGTGGGTATTTTTTTTAAATCAAAAACTCTTCAATTATTCAGTCAGCATTTTATAAGTTGCACCTGCTGCTAGGAAAGAAACCGATTTTTAGATATGCAGAGGCATGATTTTAAATGTTTGTTAATTCCGTCTTTTTTTTTTAATTCAAACATTTCCACCGACCACACTGCTCATGAGGAAGCAATAATTATTCCGTTCTCAACATCAAATATGATCCATAATTGCATTTATAGAATCAGATTTCTTTTATGAATATTTGCTTTTCCTGTGAAGTTTATTACAGAAACACTGAATTTGGAACAAAATCAATTGAAATATCCAGACTACGCATAGTGACAATTTTTGGAACTGAATGGGAAAAAAAATAATGTCATGGTTTTTTTTTTTTATTTAAGGAGAAAGTGAAGCACTCGAAAAATCCATATAAATCAAGCCCAGATGTCCATATGATCAATGTCAATCCCAATATCTCCAGATACCTATGATTAGCCTTATAGCCCAAAACTCCAAAAACATGATTAGGATATAAGGATAACGTTTCTTTCAACTTTTTGATTAGTGTTGATATATTCAACGTTTTAGCTTTATGCTCTGCACACATATATATATATACTTGAGGTAGCACGAAAATGACAAGTTCCAAGGACGAAACAGCTGTCCATGTGTGGTGGTCTGGTTATGGCACCTCTTACCTGAGGTTACTTTCAAGGGATCCATGTATGAAGTGGATATAGAGGCAAAAGATGATAATTGTTAACCTTATTTGCATGCGCCTACCCAGAATCCCTTGTGGTTGTCGCAGCACCATGAGATTTCGGAGGAAAAAACAAGTCTTCTGGCTTGTCTGGTGTCTGTAGATGAGTGTTTAATAATACTTCTACTACCCCCTTAATTTTAGTAGAAGGGTTTTCTATCACCTTTACCCACCATAACTTATGTAATGGTATTTCTTGTGCTACCCCAAGCCTCAAGTATTAAGCCAGTATTACAACTTTATGCTGATGAGTCCTACTAAGGATGATACAGCTGTTCATGAGCGGTGATCTGGTTAGTGCATCTCTTACCTAAGTATTGCCTAAAGCCTGTTTTGCAAAGTGGGCAAATACTCCATGTATAAAGTGGATATAGAGGCAAAAGATGAGAATTGCTAACCTTATTTGCATTACCTACCCAGAATCCCTTGGTTGTGGTAGCACCATGAGATTTAGGAGGGTAAAACAAGCCTTCTGGCTTGTCTGCTGTCTGTAGATGAGTGTTTAATAATGCTTCTATATACACATATATATATATAATATGCGTTAGCTTTGGGATTAATGAGAGTTTACAATCTAGTTCACTAATAATAATAATAATAGAATGGCCATCAGCATTGAGCAGAAACATTTTTGTGTTTTCTAACAGGAAAGCCGGAAGTAGAAATTTGGTCCACATCAGAGGTCCTTACGGAGACTGAAGCTTTTGTGGGTTTTACTGCATGTAACATTTGCATGTTAACTAGATCCTTGTCGTGCTCCAATTATGAGCTTTTCATATGGCTTATTTTGGACATTCCTGCATAGTGCACAATGAGTACCTGTCCAACCAAAAAGGATTTAAGCTATATACTTTTTGGCCACCTAGCTGCCCCAAGATGAATATTTCCAGCCCTCCCCTGGAATCATGTACTATAAATATATATATGAAAATATAAAATATATACTTACAACTATCGGCTGCTAGAATGAATAAGTCATCATCAAAATGATCCTGAGAATAGGAAGTTTAGGTGGCTGCCATGTTGTTTCTATTGTAATATGTATAAATTCCCTTTTTTTATTTGTAAATGTAATTCCATAGGTTAAGTTAATGTGGTCAATTAAAATTTAGGCTTTGGAATATAACAGACTTTTTTTTCATATATTAAAATTTAACGTGAAAACACGTGATCGTAATATAGAAAATACATGATAGAAGCCGTCATCGGAAACATGCATTTATAAACTCGTTAAATGCTGGAAAATGTGCCATCAGGTATTCAGCCTATAATTATTGGAAAATTAAGCAATTGCTAACTTTACCAAAGAACTTTTGAATGACAATATTCACATACAAATAGATTTAATACCAGATAATTAGAAAATTAAAAGGTTCTTTCTCTTTTACATCTAAAAGGTACAGCATCTGATCCATGAGGACAGCAATTGAAAATGATCTTACATCTCCGTGTATTTGCATTTAGACTATCATTAGACCGCCTTCGAACAAAGCTGTCCTTATAGCTGTCCTTTGGGATAGTTAAAACAATTTTGTATAACATTTTTAAATAAATGGGCATAATATGAATTGTTTATGACTGATACACAACTGTTCCAAAGGGAATAAATGTCTTTCATATGTAATTAGCTCAGCTCTGAACATCTTAAAGGTATTCTGTTTCCATTAATCTGTAGGCTTATAATTATGGTGTTTCATAAAATATGTACCCCCAAAAGATACTGCAAAGGTCATTTCTTGATGTACATGAATGATGTATTAAATGGGCATGAATGTATCATGTCTGCAAGACTCTATACGTGACCAGCTTTCATGCATCAAGACCTATTCGTTTGGCGGTACGTTGAGATGTTAGTCAGCCCCGTACAATGTCCAAGGAGCCCCTGTATCATCAGTGACAAAGTTTGAATATCATACCTCTGAAAATTCTCAAGACTTGCCCAAAGGTCTCAGGGTCTTGAACCATTCTCAAAATCTTAGGGTAAAGGGACAGATTTTCATGGTGATACGGAATGTTTTGACTCCATATTCTACATTGCTGTGATCATATATAAGACTCCCAATTGGAGCTTTTGCCACCAGTATGATATGACTGATATCCCTGCTTGAATGCAGGTGACCCAATCAAGTCAATGTTTCCATGAGGACAACTTTAGGGCCATTTGAGTCACATATTTGGTGAGTCTTGTGACTGAAATGGAGTCATACTTCATATAAATTAGTGAATAAACCCGAATCTCTAGATATTCATCCCATCCAAGATTGTGGAATGCGTTACAAAACATACTAAACAAATCGTAGTCAATGTTTAGTATGGATTGTTTCAAGTTTTCGGGACTATTATTTTCAATGTTTTAATTCATAGCACCGCCGTGTGCTAAGCAGAGCCGGACAAAAGGGTTGATTATAGTATCGACAAATTAGCAAATCATTTCCGACGAACTCTACTTGCCGGTATTCGGTAGGAAATGTATAAAGGACATCAACTATTTATAAGAGCTGAAAAGGGATAATAGGAAAAGATGTCAAAAGAAAGCACGACCCCCTAGCTAAAATCACTAGGTCGCAGCATGATTAATTACCCAATAAAAGTTCGGGGCAGAACACAGATATTCTACTTAAATGGCAGAGGTCAAGGTAGGTAACGCTTTCAAGGGAGAAATATTCAATCATTTAGAGGAAAGGTTCAGCAACAAATGATATAAGACCAAGACGGCTAACAACAAAGATGACTCTAGATAACAGCTTAGGGGTCAGAGGTTTATGAAGCCTCTGACTTTATTTCCCCATTAAACAATGATGACCAGGGAAAGACTCCTGTCGTGTGTTTGGAGGCAACACAGATGAGAGACGAACTGGATAGTTACAAAGAAACAGAAAGAGGCGATCGCTCCTACATCTGCTTCTGTCATTCTGGATTTATTAAAATGAGTTAAAGTCAAAAAGAAGAACCCCAAACCCGAAGAAAACTCCCAATCTTGTTTTTTTTCCCCCCCTGTATGGGACTTATATAGGCAAGTATGATGGTGTGATAGGTGTGATGGTCACAGGTTGCGAGAAACCTTATTGCTGGACAATAACAAAATGATATAAAAGTATGGTGGGAGTTCTCCTTTAAAGTGTCCAATATTTAGATTTGGGGGACCATTTTTTTTTTTTAAATAGAAGGCTTTTTTATTTTTTTTAAATTTTATAAACTCAATTAACTAATAATTTTATACTATCCCAATATTGGCCAGTTAAGAACTATTTTAAATTATTAATTTATACCTATTAGTTTGTCCCGAAAGAGCTAATCTCTGAATAAAAAAACTTTAATTTCATTCATATTCACGAGCGTGGGCCAAAATATGGGAACATCTGTTCTTGCGAGTAGGTGTATCATTGCTCACTCATTCATCTTCTTGTATTCAGATTGAAATATTCTTGTAATTATGTCCATAACTGACACCTGAAACCTCTCGGAACTAAACACGCCTGTCTTCATTAAATTAAACATGTATGTACGTGCTTTCCTGGTTGTTTGGGTCAAGCATTAACCCACTCCTAACCAGCCGACATGAGCATGCGATCATGCTCCAAAACTTGAGTCTTCCCTCCTTATGGAATAAAACAGTAATACTATTGTTAAAATAAAATAATAAAGGATTTAATACAGAGCTTTACAGAGACACCATATCGCTATCAAAGCTCTTACAAAAAAGTCATTGAGCTACGGTTGACTGTCTTCAACCACAGTATACATTGATGGATAGAATTAATTTAGGAATACCACGTTCTAAACTTTAATAAAAGTCATGTCGTTACCCATTGATCCCTCATTGGTAGTAAGAGATTACCCTTGGTTTAGTTAGATTCAATAGCATTTAGTTCCAAGACAGGAGGGACTGTTTGAAAGACCAATTTACTATAATACCCATGAATGTCAATAAATAAGTCAAATACATGTGTAAAATAAGTAACTTTCTCTTCTGTTTTCAATTTCTTTTTATCTTAAAAAAGAAAATTAATTCCACAATTGAAATTATACATAGAATTGTAAAAATATAGGTTAATTTGTATGTTTATGCCTTTACCACTTATGTAAAGTACCATTGTGATGCTTAGTGGACTTCATATGCACATACCTATACCCAAAAAGGCGGATGGGGGGTGGTTGTTGGTTCTACACGGCCAAAAATGCAGCCCGCTACAAATGTTGCTGGTGAAAGAGTGATGGCTTTGACGGCTTGACGGCTTTGGCATAATCCATTTGGTCTGCTATGACTTGGCTTCTCCATCAACCATTAAAGGGTTAATGTGTGCACGTATTACTTGCGGAAGAATATTGACAATTTTGAGCACAATGCGACAGCGAACAAAGAACCCCTACATTACGATGTCATTCTAGATACACGATTCATACAACAAAGCCTTTGAAATACGTGCTCCACAGATTGAAAGAGTAATTGAAATGTGCTGGATTTTTATTTCTCTTTAGATGAAAGCAGCTAGACATTTTTTTAGGCAAATGTAGAAGAAAGAAGGGAAAAAAAACAAAATACAAGTCATGTACGTTTTCGGGACCTCTGAGGTCTCTTCCTCTTGAGTTGAGGGTGGCTTTTGGCCATTAAAATGTTCTTGGTCGCATTAAATGAGGTAAGAGATCTGATATTATAGCATGTGCATACATAGACAGCATCCCATATGATGTATAGAGCTCTTTAGTACAGACTTAATTGTTTAAGTCTTTGCTGTAAATAGCATTTGATTCCTAATCAGTTTAATTTCGTTGGGATTTATGGCAACGAGGGTCCAAACCAACATTTATAAGTCAATTACCTGTTCCGATGTTTTCTCTATCCCATTGCCTTACAAAGTCTCCCCTAACCAACACTGGACAGCAATCCGCAACTTAAGGTTAGCAAGAACTTGGTGTGGAGGAAAAATCATGCAGCTAAAATGGTTATTCCTGCTGGCGTTGAATGTTCACAAAATTGTACCAACTATTAGGTCTTGCGAGTATTTTTGTCTCCTAAATTTAAACAAACCCCTGAGAAATAAATTTAGTTGAAATAGTACCGAGCTCTCCTTCTGAGCTGCATGTGATACATAGCTTTAATTAGGTTTCACTGAAAATAGACAACTGCGATGTAAGACCCCTGAATACAATCATCACAATAACAAAATGTAATTTACTGTCTGTTTACGGGTCGCAAATTCACTAGCAAAAAATAAATAAATAAAAAAAATAGATAAGTAATGTTTTTATTTCAACACAATTAAGAGACAGACTGTATTCGCTTGTTGTCTGAATTATGAGAACAAATTGATAGAATGTTCCATGATACAGCAACAATTTTCTTTGCTGTCTGAGTTCCATGGCAATCAAAGATAAGTATAGCTAAGGCGCATCTTTTTTAAGTGTTCTAAACCTGGAAACAAATTGTATGCCCCAAATACTTAAACCATCTTAGATTTTTTTATTATTTTTAACAAACGTCTCAAAAATATATTGGCTTTTGAAAATACATTCATTTTGCATGGATATGACACTGTCTCAAAGATTAAGTGCTGGGCTTTGGATGATAAAAGGTAATTGTGGGGAAAATAACGGTTTCCAATTGTTCCACATGGACTACTCTGCCCCAGATTTCCCTTTTTATAAATGTGAGCCTGGTAAAAAGTGGTAAGTGGTGAAAGTTGAGCAATCACCTTAGCTTTCAAGGTAGTGTTTCTCGTGATTGCGCCATCTTACCACGAATCGCTCTTTGTGAAAACCACAGGGAAGTCGGTCATGGCCGACCATTGGTATTGGTGGGTCACTGCAACTTTTAGGTCTAATGTGGGGTGAGATGTGTCCTACCTCTTTTCTTTGGACACCAGAAAAGCAGCAGCTGTCCCTGCTTGCTTGGGGAGTTAATAATAATGATGTAGCCAACACCCTAACCAGAAATTTGGTGCATGGTGTCTTTCATGGGGTTTATTGGGGCCTAAATCACTTATGTATTCGATATTATTCTAATGTATTGAATTGCCAGGCACCCCAGAAACAAGAAGATTCTATGAATACAAAGAAGGAACAGCAATCTTTTAAGAAATGGGGCATCAGCTAGGTTGTCTCTAGCTCAGACTCCATTCCAAATCAAGACAGGCAACAAAATTAACACAATAGTCTACTAATATCAGGAAATGAACTGGGAGAAATTACACAAGAAAGCAATGCAACAAGTATTTTAGCTTCCAGAGGATTCCCCAATTATAACCTCCCTATACCAGAAAGAACAACAAAGTCCACGTCTTGACTCACCTTTCTACTTAGGGTGAGTCCTGAGAGATCCCCCCCCCCCAAAAGGGCAAAATACAACGCTCATGAGCTGTCTGTCCTTGGTGGGTTGATATTAAACCTTGTTTTGAATGGTATTTTGCCCTTGGGGGGGGGAGGGGATATCTTGGGGCTCACTCCAACTAGAATGAAGGTGAATCTAGATATGGACAAGCTTGCTCTCTGCGCCAAAAATCAAAATATAAGTCTTGGGTTGTTGGTTACTTGGTGAAGAGTAAGTTTGTTTTATGTTTTGACTCTGGAGTGGTTTTGCAATGGGCTCAGATTGATATGTAGAAGTTTTCATCTATAATTACACAAGAGAAATAATGTTTGGGATGCATCATAGGACAGGCTTTTAACCAGTTGTTTGTCCTTAACGGGTTAATTTCAAACCTTGCTTTGTATGATGTTTAGCGAATAAGTTCCATCACGAAGGTATAATGCCAGTGAGCTTCCTTCAAGTTAACCTCAGGTCGCCCTGCAGGAAGGTGTGATGACTTCATAAATGTAATATTTTGTGAAAAACCCAAACGAAAACATATTTTCTTCGCCAATAAAATATGCGTTAATGTGAGTCAGATCTATGTTGATCACTACGCATATTATAAGCGAACCCTCTGTGAGGTCGTGCAAATTGCATTACAAGTACAACTGTTCCTTCGCGGTATAAATAGTCATAAATCAGAAGTACAGATCTAACCTAATTGTCTGTATTTTTGTTGATTTTTTTTTTCTCATATTCATACTCAGCCCCGTGTCATGTGGTAAAGCAGAAATAAATCCGGTCCTTTCATTTGATAGAATGAGATGCAAGATACTGTGCCTAAATTAACTTAGGTGTCCTATCACACAACACGAATATTAGATTGGAAATCCTGCAATAATTAACCAAGGATTATGAGATTTTAGTGTTTAACGCTCATGTTAATTGCAGCCGTAAACCTCTGCTTTGCTAATATAAATGTATTGTACAACAGTGCCACTTTGAGGAAGAAAATTTATGGTGTTTAGAGCTTTGAGAAGATTCCTTTAGTCGTGACAATATTTTGTTTAATATCGTAAGTTTTTACAATTGTGATCGCTGATTAAAGTAAGTTTGCATTTTATGTAATAATACTGCGTTGATACAATTAAATACCAGCGGAAATAATTTGGGTCTCAGTGTATTCCAGTAGAGCGTACGGTCCATCCTAAACTGACTTGTGCCATTACAGGGAAAAAACATCTATCAAAACACCAGTCTGATTCTGCCTGATTACAAACAAGACCAAAACAATAGACAAAGTTTCCCTATAGAAAGGAACCAGCCACAAACTCCATCCTTTGTAAAGCTGCACCATAAAGTACAGATGATAACCTTCAAGGCACACGGAATCAAGGAGGTCCTCGTCTGGACTCATCGTTAGGGTTGGGGTGAACCCCAAGAGATTCCCCGAAGGGCAAAGTCACATGCAAGAATTTTGAGAGCGACTCACCTGAGAAATTTGCATTTCGGTTCTGGGCTGCCCTCGTGGTTGACAATGATTTTTCCTCTCTAATAGCACAAAGTGACCTAAAACTAGAGATGCTCCCGAGCGGAGACACCTCGAAGGGCAGGCTATTAAGCAGCCGCTCATTCTCGGGAGAGCTGTTATCAAAATCTCTTGGTGTCCACCCCAAGTATAAAGGTCATAAAAAAACTAAACATATACTTTGCATATTTGTATTATTTGTTCAATTCAAATTTAAATAGGATTTTTTCAGTTTAATGTCTTTGAATATGTGTTTCTTATTTATTGAAGGGTTAATTGAGCTATCTAATTTTAGCAGCTGAAGCAGGAGGATTGTTAATAGTCAGTTGTGTTTATTCAGATGGTTCTGATGGAGACTGTTCATCATGTGCTCTCCCATGTATATATATATATGGCTTGGATACCACAATGCATATGTTATCAGATTTAAAGGTACTGTTCCACTTAGATAAAACATTGACTGCACTCTCTAGAATGCTAAGCTTTTGTGGGAAGGGTTTGGGCATTCAGTTGTACACATTGTGTTTCTAATGCTGCATTTAGTGTACTGGAAGAACTAAATTCAGATGAGTAGGTGGAACAGCGTCTTTCATATAGCAGTATACCCAACCGATTCATAAGTTTGCCAAAGAAACCATATATTTGGGACAGATTACAGGCTTTTGTCACTGGTGTCACACATCCACGGAAGAGATCCACAAGGGGAAGCACGGCTGCGGGAAGAAATGCCTTAGATGTCTATTCAAGAAAAGAGACCTGTAAGCTCTCTGTACCCAGACCAGTTAGGAATCCAAAGCAAAATGTTGCATCAAGTCTAAACTATAACAAACAAAAAAGTCCAAGGTGGATGTTTCAACAAAGGCTCTTACCATAAATAGCATCGCAAAAGTTATGGTGAGTAAAGGTGATGGGAAAACCCTGCCACTTAAAACTAAGGGGGTAGTAGAAGCATTATTACACACTCATCTACAGACACCAGACAAGCCAAAAGCCTTGTTTTTCCCTCAGAAATCTCATGGCGCTGCTACAACCACAAGGGACTCTGGGTAGGCACATGCAAATAAGGTCAACAATAATCACCTTTTGCCTCTATATGCACTTTATACATGGATCCCTCGAAAATAATTGCCTCCTGTACAAGACAGCCTTTAGACAAAACTCTAGTAAGATCACCACTCGTGGACAGCTGTTTCATCCTTAATGGGACTCATCAGCCTGAGGTTATGATACTAGCTTACCACTTGAGGCTTGGGGTAGCCAAGAAATACCATTACATAAGTTATGGTTTGCATGCGCCTACCCAGAATCCCTTGTGGTTGCACCATGAGATTTCTGAGGGGAAAAACAAGCCTTCTGGTTTTTCCAGTGTCTGTAGATGAGTGTTTAATAATACTTCCACTGCCCCCATAAATAAATAGTCAATTTGCTTTAAATTCTAAGGTATAAAACACATTACAGTTTTACATCTTGATTATAATTACGTCAGTGCAATTGTTAATCACCTTAAAGCAGGTTTTTACAAGAGTTGGCTGCAGCGTTCACAGAAATAGTTCGCTGTGAAACCTTCTGCCAAACTATTGCAGGTGTTAACAGTATCTTGATTAGATGAAAGTGCAGAGTTATTGTCACGTACTCTAGCAAATATGCTTCATCGTGATATGCGAGGGTATATAACAGGTGCACTTTTTAATTGAAACATGGAGGGAAAAAAAAACATCTAAGAAAGACACATATTTCTAGTGTTTATACAACATGTTTAACCCTATTAGAACATAATCCCTAACATTTCATTCATCGACATCTACCCGACACAGTAAGAGTGTTTAAGCATGCACAGACCTGGCATAAAGCTATCCTGAATCTAAGATGAGACCAAGACATGATTAAAGTCTGAGTCTTTACCTAAGAAAGGGGCAGACTAGGTGGATTGAATTGTTCTTATCTGCCATCAGATTCTGTCTCCTCGTTTAGGTTCAGACATTGTGATTAATCACTGAATCCATCTATATCTAAACATGTATATAGTCAGCAGAAGGCAGTACTTTAAATATAAACTAATAAATCTAAGATAAGACTATAAGACGACCAAAAATATTGTGTTATTACTTATTTTTTAAGCCTTACCGTCTGCCTCTGCTAGTAGCCTATACACATCATGCAAATTTTGTATTTCCCATGGTCCTTCAGTGTGTCTAATGAAATGTTAGAATTGCCATAATTTTAACATACCTTTTATAATCTAGCTGCATTATTTTAGCGTGATGTGATTTAGCTGTTAGTACCAGAGACTGTTTAAATATTGAGGTCCCTGTAAAGTTGTCGCCATGACATTAACAATTAACACTTTATTAATGTCCAGTGATCATTTGCTTTTCAGGTTTGAAAGAGTCAAGGTGTGTATGTGTGTATGTTGGCCTGTGGGCAGCTATGCAATGGGATCCGATAACATGAAACAAGTTGAGAGCCATCAGATCCAAAGGCCTTGTTGCTCCACCTAAGAATGTGTTGAAATGTTACTCAAAATATATTAATTGGTATGTGTTGATTGTTCATTTTATTTACTTCTTTACAAACCATTGAGTATATAACAGTTCTGTTGCATTATTGAGCATGTTAGTTTGCTCTGAAGAAACGAGACCGATAAACATTAAAAGTATGTATGATGGCTGGGGTGTCTCTTCAAAGACTATAAAGAGGCTGTTGTTTTACCATATCCTTTCTTTCTCTAAACTCCAGCTTAAATGAAGCATTGTTCGTGTTCTATGATTGAGTTGAAATGTTGTAAATGTCATACTATATCTATCATGACCTCTTCTACAAAGTGGTAAGTGGCATTTCTCTAACAACGTCTACACCCCACCAAAAGGAAAATCATTGTGTTTAAAGTAATCTTACCGTGTTTCCGCTCACCTTTTTGCGGTAACCTGCATGAAAAAAAAATAATAATTGTCTGACGGAACCTGTCAGTCACTTTTTTTTAGCTGATAGAAATTGTGACTTTTGACTCTGACATGATGTAGTAGCAAAACGGCAGGAGTATTATTAGCAAAGCAGAAGGGCAGCTCGTGTGTCCTTAAGGCGGTTTTCTGGAGAACGATACCAACAGTAACCAATCTTTCTGCGGCCGGAATAATAAAAGATTAACATTCTAGATGCAGCTGTTCGGTGACAAGGGGTCATTATTAGGCTAATATTTATGATTATACTTTTAAAAATAATAGCAATCACACACTTCTTATCCAGGGAACTTAGAGCTGGCTGCAAATCAGATTATAGTTTGCAGAGACCCCCTTTGCCACAAATATTAATCAGGAAAAATCTCTGCATATCACACCTGAAACCTTTATGCAATAAATGTGGAAAGCAAATTCTCATTTATCTTATCAATCAACATAGATGTGGCGAGGACAAAAAGTGTGATGGAAAACCCCTCCACTACGAATTAGGTAATATCAGGCATTATTATCCATTCATCTATCTCCACCATGCAAGCCACAAGACCTGCTTGTCCCACAGAAATCTCATAGCGTTACCATCACTTCAGGGGATTCTGGGTAGATATATGCAAATTAGGTTAGCAGCAAGAAACTTTTTTTTTTGCCAATACATTCACTTTATACATGGAGCCCTTGAGAGAAAATGTCCACTGTACTAGACAGCCTTTAAACAAAGCCAGGGAGAAAAATAATAGCCTAATCACCACTCCAGACGGCTGTTTTGCCCTTAATGGGACTCACCAGTTTGAGGTTGTGATACCAGCTTTAAGGATTGAGGCTGGACCCAAAGGGTTCATACAAATCAAATTAAGTATGGTGGGGGAAAGTGTGATTGAAAATCCCTCTATTATCTAAAGGGATCCATGTATAAAGTGGTGATCGTTGTTAACCTTGTTTGCATATGTCTACCCAGAATCCCTTGCAGTGCTGGTGGTTGCAGCACTAGACAATTTTTGTGGGAAAAGCAAGTCTCCTGGCTTGTCTGGTGGATGTAGATGAGTGTTTAATAATGTCTTACCTTATAAATATATGTATGTAAATGCACTTTAAAACAATGCATAGGAAACAAATATACATTTGTTCAGGTCTCATTTAATTAGGACTACCTATGCATACAAACTATGCAAATAACGTGAAGTATATACTGAACTTCATGTAGAAGAACTTAAAACGTGGGGAAACTAGGATTCACCCGGGTACGGTAATATTACGTTGCTGTAACATTTTACTGTACAATTTATTCTGTTGTCCAAAACAGAAAAACACCGGTACATTTTGTTAATATCAGCCGTAGAGCCGTAGAGTCAATAATCCTGTGAAATCGTTAAGCAACTATGTAAAATGAATTATTGATCACCAATGCATTTATTAATACAACCTTTAGAGACACTGGGTAAGGGTAAATAGGTACTTGACTAATTCTGTTCTTAATGTGTAATCAATAATGTATAACATGTGAAGTGTTTCCTCATTATAATGCTATTTGTCAATGATCCAGACTCCTAGAAATTAAGGCATTGTTGTTGACAGCTCACTTCTATGACTGTTTCCAGGCAAAATATGTTGATTTGGGGTCTTTTGTTACATTTTTTACTTGCTCCATACATGAACAAGGTGCTTTCTGTAACCCCAGAGGGGCTATTCGTGTTTTTGATGTCTAATTACCCCATGCACTGTTTGCAGTAATGATATCCCCCTGGGGATTATTTACCAAAGAGGGAGTTGGCAGGAAAGTTGCAGTTTCTTCTCACCAACTTCCCTTTTACATTATAAAGGGCCAACCTCTGCTCATTGAATCTGTTGGTTGGTCCTGTATAAATAATTTTAAAATCAGTAAGTTTTTTTTGTGCGTGGCAGTATTTCAAGTACTGAAAAATAGTTTAATTTTAACAAAGTAAAAAAAAAAATGACTCACCACGACTTTATTAGGTAGATTTATGGACTGCATCGGGTAATCCAAAACCCCTATTTGATGCTAAGTCTTTAGATTTTGTATACTTTGGTGATCAGTTCATTTTACATGATGGAATGTTTTATTTCACATATGGTTATAGGATTAGGGGCCCTTGATTTTCACCACACTGTGATAAAATAACACGAATGGTGGCTTGTCTAATGACCTCAGGAGAATTAGAAGTAAAACACAGATACCGGTAATATTATAATAAATGCTTTATTCCCGCTGGATCAAATAGTTGATCATGGCAGGTTAATTAACCCTCGCCGTGACATGCCAAAGAATTTGTCATAATAAGCACCCAAACTTTGCAAATAATAATTAGCATATCATTATCAGAATAAGGGCCCTGACCAATGAGCTTACAGTCTAGCCCCCTTTTGACCACTTAGCCTTTTTAAACTTGGGTCCTATCCAGCCCCAGTCATGCTGCCCTTCCGGGGCTTTCCTTTGTTTTCTGTTATTTCATGCCAAGTTTTATGCTTATGACAACAGCGAGACCTCCACACCCCGACCTCCTTTTACTCCACACAGCACAAAGTCTCCATATTAAAGAAAATTGGTATGAAAGTTACTGGATACATGGTAAATAAATAAAGACATTTATCTGCAAATGTAAATTTCAGATTTATTAGTAGTTACACAAATTCAGTAACACATTCTGGCCTTTTATGATTAAGTGTACATATCACACTTCTAAGTGCAATGTGATATGATAAATCACATATGTGACACCCTGTGTTTAACCATGCATAACAATACATATCAAGCAATCTGAATACACACACGCAGGCGCGCATGCACACACCATTCACCCCCACGCACTATATAAATATACATATGCACATAGCAGTTTATGATATTTTATATTTCAATTTAGAAATGCAATATACAGAATAGTAATACTTAAAAATAAATCAATATATTATCAATATAACAATAAGAAGCTTTGCAAAATCTTAGGCAAAATCTTGCCTAAAATCAGCTTAATGTTGTTTTATCCTATTTCCCAATAAATGGTTGAGTAATTTACTAATTTCCATTAACAGCTTTCAACAAATGTCTGAAAAGAATTTAGGAATAAGTATTTAGAAAAGAAAATGCAATATTCATATCAATATGCATTCAAATATCCGTTGGGAAATATTTCTTAATGGATAGTTGTTTATCTATATATATATAATATATATGCGAAAAAAGACCATAAAATTTATTAATGCAGGCCTCATAATGATAAGCGAGTTTAATGTTCACTGTCACCTTACAAATTATAAGTTTATAGCCAAGGAGAGATAGGTCATTGAAAACCATATGTGTACAAAACACAGTATAATGAGCCATTAAAGATAGAGAAAAAAAAAAGACCACAGTCTAATGAAACGAGTATAAAATTAACATTTTATCTTTTTTTACAGAGAGTATAAAAAATATATGCCATGTGCATAAAACCAACTTTTAAATATGAAGATTTGGTTTGAAATAAAAATCCATTTTCTTGGTTCCTAGATTTTTATAAGGATAAGGGAAGACGTATTTTCACCTAATATGAAAAGGCTAGATGTGGAATTCATCGTCAAGGGCAAAGAGTCTGTAATTATCTAGCAATGATCTTTAAAAGTGTCTAGTATGCAAGTGAAGGGTTGGACGCGTTCGCCATTTGTAGATACCGTGTAACAAAGTTACTGGGATCAGCATTGGATTTATTCTTTTGCACCCATAGCATTTGAACTCGATTTGGTCGATAAAGCTCTCAGGAAATCTCATTGGTTGAAAATGATGAGGATAACATTTATTTCATGTAAGCTTTCTTGGTGCACCTTAAGCACCTGAAGAAGACATCTCACAGGAGTCCTCGTGTGATCACCAAATGTATCACCAGCTTCTAAAAATGTTGTCTTTTCTTGAATCAAGACAACATTACTCATTTCCATATCAAAATTAGGGGGCAACCTAAATTCTTACTTTAGTGCACCATTAAGCCTAGAGATAGATCAATTGCCCAGTGGTCTGGTTTAATGCTTTTGGGTCTTTAGTTAGACATGTAGCCACCAATGTGTGTGAATCCTTTATGTGCTCCGCGTGTGGAAATCATTCCCTTTCTGTGAATATGTTTTAGATAGGACCGGATAGCGCTCACTGAGTGTGTTTACCAAGTGTGTCATTTTTACACTTTGGTCCAAGTGAGCCACTTAGCTGTACTAACCCCCTGGGAATAACGGTGTCCGCCTTCCACTGTTGATAAGATAATGTGTGTTAGAGTTATCTCTGGAAATAGAATTTAGTATAGACATAGTTACATAGTACATAAGGTTGAAAAAAGTCACGTGCTGTCCAAATGCTCTGTAGAGCCCAGCCACCCAGATACACATGTACAACAGCCCAAGGCTCTGCAGCCATGAGGTCCTCTCCAGCTGGTCTTCCAGGCACTGCATCTGATGCTCTGTGATTGCGCACTGATACAAAACTGGGTGGGACGCCCACCATTATTTTAAACTCTAGAAAAGTATTTTAAGCGTGAGGAAGAAGTGGTTAAACCAGAAAAGAAAATCAGAATGAGATAAAAGGCACCATGCTTGATGACATTCAATAATACAGTTAAAACTAGAGGAAGCCAAATGGAGAAAGCCATACCACACCCTAACCCTGAACAAACCTAAATAAGCAAAGATAAAAATAATGATCATCCACCTCTGGATCCCTTGAAAAATATACCTATTTATTTTGCAAAATGTATTTCCGCTGGAACGCGAGGCAGAGACGGTATAATTTAGTAAGAAAAGTTCTCTGCATATTATGAGCCTCGGCATAAATATGAATCAGGGATATTTACTGCTAACAGATGCTGCCGTCAGAAAGCAATCAATGCAAAAAATGGGCCGATGTATGTGATTCTGTACCTTCGCACAAAGTTACTTTCAAGGGAATAGATATACGCTGTAATTGAAACAAAGTACCTTACTTTCAAGAAAGTGAGAAGAATCCGTCAGGTGTTACATGCTAACAACTAAGATGTCTCAGAACCAAAATATACTTGGCACTAAATAATGTTGATAAGCATTTTAAATTAAAGTGATATATTTTTTGGCATCTTACGTTATATTATTGATGTTCACCGCGCTCTGGAGTATGTAAATTCGGAGAAGATGTTTAAAGTGTTCCTGTCTCTAGATCTTTGCATTAATCAGTAGAAGAGAGTGGGCTATCTAGAAGATACATAGGAATTATCAAATCATCTGTGTCAACATATGTTTAATAACTCAGTAACATGGTAACATTAATAATACAGAAATACTTACATAGCCTTTTTTTTTGTACAGTATAATATTAACGAGCATGCGCTTGACATTTTCCTCTTAGCCGGTTACTCGGAAATACACTTCGAAGCAACCTGCGTAGAATGCAGGGAATTAGAGGGGGTTTGGTGCCAACATTCTAATGAGTTCCACTGCAACCAGGCTTTTGTGTAGGTTTAGACTATATATACCAATGAGCCTCCCATTTTTTAATCTTCTAGAGCAGGGTGTGCCCAAGTCCAGTCCTCAAGGGCCAAAAACTGCTTTCAAGTCCTCAAGGGCCAAAAACTGCGCTCAAGTTTGTATGTACAAAAATTGTTGGTGACCCTCAAGGACTGAAGTTTGTGAAGCCATGTTCTACAATTATTAAAATATACTAAATCACACATAGCTTGGTGACATTTGGGTTGATACTGTAGCGTGGAGATCTACCAGAAAAAATAAATTAAAAATGGACAGTGAAGTAAGAAGATGAGAGATAATCTACTACTTTATTACATATCTGATCATCACATAAATGGGTTAACTATAAATCAGTTCACAAGACACCCATCGAATCTGTTTAACCTCACAGGCGTATCGCTATAAACCTTGCGTTGAGTGCTGGTTTATTCTTCTGAACAGAATGCGCATATCTGAAGTTGAGCTCTTTCAAAAAGCAATTCCAGGTAAGGTTCTCGGTTTTCACTTCTGCCTCAAGACTGCAAGCACATGTAGCCCCCACAACCTCTACTATTTGGACCCAGAAATAGAGAACACTAAGAATGAAGGTAATATTGTAATATTGTGAATTTGCAATCAGTTGTCCATCAGAGTCCATACAAATGTTACTATAGTCAACCATGAAAATGTATAAGTTGGATGATGTAAAAGAATAAAATGAAAATAAATTATTGTTTGTGTAGATATAGAACTTTCATCAATGTCACATTTTATATACTTCGCTCCTGTTGTAAATGAAAAACAAACTTTTAATTTTTTTTAGATTTCTGTTTTTATTATTTACACCACTATTTGGAAAGATTCTAGATCTCCCAGTTTTAAACCATTATAAGACAACATTTCTTCACATAACAAAAACCATGGCTGGAGTAGAAGTATTTGGACACTCTCCACAATTAGAAATTTCAAAGTAACAATAATTTAAGAAAAACAAACCAAGCAAAATGAGCTGTAAAGGTTGATGTGATTGGTTTAGGTTGCTGTTACAATAGTTGTTCTTCTACACTAGCATTTTGGTGAATAGGCATAACCAGGAAAGAGTCTAAAGTACATTTTTTGTGTGTTCCAAAAGGTATCTGGATATTTTTTTTTTTAAATGCAATCTTTTTTTTTATTTTTTTTTATAGATCATAGCATAATATACCAGGAACACTACCAAATATATTATTTTTGCACATATCTTTCTCAGAGCCAAATCTAGAATTTAAATATTCACCAGCTTGTGTATTATTTTATTTTTTGGAGATTGTCACAGTTAAACAAATGTTATATATTTCTCCAAACTGTATCATCCGTTGCAAATTCTCTAATGTTTGAAGAATTGGACCTATGCCCATTTTATAATCCAGCAAAATGTATTTTTTTAGGTCAGACTGAACATTTGCAAAAGAAAAAAAAAATGGAAAATCTATATCATTGGGTTTAAAAAATTACCAAAATAGCTTAAAAAAACCATGGGATATTAAGTAAAATTGATATGCTTATTTGTTTTTTTTTTTTTTTTAATGGAAATTCTACCATCATCATCTTTTCTTTAATTCTTTAACTACTTTATTTTTGGTAGATTTTTTATATTTTTTATAAGTTTCTGGCTGGGTTGTTTTCTAATTTTTTTGGCCCAAAATCCTGCCATTTGAAAAGCAGTTGCAGAAAGCCTTCAGGAATAATATTAGCGATCATCCTTTATCAGAGTGCTTCTGTTTACCAAATGGAGCCATCTGTACAATAATTCAGAGTCAAAATCTTCCTTCAGTTCGGTTTTACGAGGTAACATTCAGAGTGTTTCTACAGCGTAGCGA